>JACGWG010000024.1:1543166-1567028 GCA_023678865.1 Polistes exclamans | reverse complement strand
ATCAACGTATTTGTATATGCATTTGTGCATTTCACTATGTGAATCTTAATATTATCCAATTAATTATTTCACTTTTGTATCGCACAAGATAAAAATTAATATGAGAAAATATTAATTGTAAGTACTTCAAAAAAAAATGAAATATAAGGATTCGAGTTTTAAAGGATTAGAATTGTAGAAAGGATAATAAATATTAAAAGAGTCTTACACGAAGTACTATATACTTGGAAAGAATAATTTCATTCGTCACTTTGGATTATCCTTTTAGAAGTCAGGGAAAAGGTAGTATCATTTGTACGATAGTCAAGAAAAAGGCGTATTTTCAATTTTTTCGTTGAGAGATAAAGAATTATACTTTTAATATAATAACGTTCTTTAATGTATATATATATATATATATATAGTTTAGAAATTAATTTTTAATATATTTATATCGCCGTGACACTTTTAACGAAATAAAAAACAGTAAAAGACAACAACAAGAACAAAAAAATAAATAAATAAATAATATTAGAAAAAAATTGAAATAAAAAATGCATAAAAGATCAAATAAATTACTCAAAACATTTTTATCTTATATTATACTTATAAAAAAAGAAAACACATAAATCATAAATTTTCATTTTTATTCCTATCTCCCATTCGACACACCTTCACAATTATTTCGTAAAAATTCTAAACGTGTGGGGTTGACAAGAAAAAAAAAAAAAGGGAAAGGGAAGAAAAACATTTCGGGCCACCGTGTAGTAAATACCAAAATGGTATGGGATCGATATATAAAAAAAGGAAAAAGAAAAAAAAGGGCCACGATCGTATAAACGGTACCGTTGCCCTACCCCCTTGAACCACCCACTCGTATTCTCCCCCTTCTCCTTCCCCTTACCCTTGCCCTTATCGGTGCTACTATGGGGTGCACCTTGCCTGGATTTTCAGATAATAAGGTGCTCCTGTATGCCATAGAAGAACGTTCCTAAAAATGGATCGACCCTTTCAAGAGTAATCTCATAAATACGAAGCTTTCCGCCTTTTTCCCCCCTTCTCCTACCCTCCACCCCTTACCACCCTTGAACGACTGCTTTATGAAAGAGAAGAAAAGGGATCGAAATGGAAGAAAATGAGCCGCTAAGGGCTTTTCTTCTTATTCTTCTTATTCTCATCTTTTCGATAACCAACAGAAACAGCACACCACCATCATTATTCGTGGGAATAAAAAAAAGAATATAAAAAAATTTGGAGGGAGGGGTATTCTGTTGAAAATTTTCATTTAAAATATGATCAACCATGTGTACCACACATCTCTTCTAAATAATTTCTATGAACACATATATATTATACACATATACATAATATATGAATGAACGAATGAATGAAAAATTGAAAAAGGGTTGAAAGGAATGAAAGAAGAATTTTTATTGGCAAAATTATAAATCTCGAGATTTTGAATATTTTTAAAATAAATTTTTTAATCGTTTGCGAATTATAGTGTGTTATTTTTTTTTTCTTTTTATTAAGACTGTCCATCACGACGTTTTTTATTTCCGTAAAAAAATACGAAAATATAATTAAATATAAAATTAAATAATACGTATAATACATATACCTGTTAGTAATATGATCGAGTTGTTAAGATTAATAATTTAAATTTATTAGTGGTAAAAAAAAAAGTTTCGATGAGATTCGAGTTTGATAGTGATCGATTGGAATGATAAGAAAAAAAGAAAAAGGATAGGACTTGTACTTTTAATGGAATTTTTGATTTTTTTACTTTAAGTTTTTACCCTATCTTACCTAACACACACATATATATACGAATGTATCGTTAACTTATTCTACTTTACTCGAGGTTTGCACGGTTGCAATTTCATTTCTCGGACAACTGTTGGAGAATTATTCTTAACGTTGAATAAACATTGTTTTGTTAACGAATATATACCAAGAAATATATTCACTTGAAATAAGACAGAGAGATTGGTGAATACTACTCGTTAAACTTAACATAAATAAATATGTTATAATTAACTAACATTAAATAACTACTCGGATTTTATTGAAATAATGTTTGCAAACGTATGTATGGTAATTGATTTTCCCATAAGTTATTAATCAAACTTGTCTTTACTAATCCACAAACGAATCATTAATAAATACAAAATTATTTTATAACATTGAAACATAATATTAAAAAAAATTATTAATATCATATAATATAATATATCACCACAGACTTATATTTTTGATTATTCGAAAAAATTCTTATCAAAAATATCAAATAACAAGTTAGATCAAACTTGCATACATTATTTCGTAAACGAATGAATCATTAAATATAAAAAATATCTTACAACATTTTTAATAATGTATAAATAATAATAATAATAATAATATTAAACGATTTTTAATATTATCCTCGTATAATAAAACAAAGAGAAAAATAAAAAACAAAAAAAAACTATATTACCTTTATACCATACTTTTATAATATAACACAGAGATCCCCCATTTCTCTCTTATCATTCGTAAGATTATTATTATAATCCGAATAAAAAAAACACAAGAAAACAAAAAAACATTCGCATCACAAATGTCAAGAGCACAGAGTAGTATTCTGAAACGACTATAATTGGACGCTTGAGGTCGGTATACTACTACTACTACTACAACTACCAATACTAAAATACCAGCTAGACCAGAGGTAGAGAAAGATTGTTCGAGATAGAAATAGAAGTAGAAGAAGAAGAAGAAGAAGAAGAAGACGATATATTCCTGTGTTGAATCCCAAAGCAACGACGAAATCATAGTGAAGGAATCAGAAGGAGGATGAAATAGAGGAAGTTTGTCAAGATGTCGTGGAAACCCTTCCTGGGCTTTCGAGTCACGGTCTAAGGGATACGGTTGAGTTGGGGTGAGTGGGGGGGGGGGTAAAAGAGAAAGACAGAAATAGATAGAGGAACAGACAGAGACAGACACATAGAAAGATAGACAGAGAGAGAAGGATTGGCAAAGAGGGTAAGAGAAGAAGACAGGTGAGGTATGGTGAGGTGAGGTGAGGTGAGGTGAGGTGAAGTGGTGAAGAAGGGCAAACTAAAGCATACTCTTACTTTAAAACTAATCCGAGTTGCCGACAGTTCCAAGAGGAAGTGGAGAATAATCCTCCACTCACCTTCGATTCATTCTCTTTCTCTTTCTCTTTTACTATATCTGTCTGTAGGTATATATGTGTGTATGTGTGTATGTATGTATTTTATTATCCCTCTTTCTCATCGTCCCTTCATCGTACTCTTCGAAGGGTTCACTCTTGGAAACTTTTCCGATTTAGCCACTAACTATTGGTGGTAAGCTTAGCAGATTATTGTCTGCCAGTTATGGTCACACTGGTTTCTTGATTAGGCTTCGATTGAACTCGTATATCAAATTTATTAAATATTAATACCCACCCACCCTTAGCCCTTCTTCTTATTTTTTTGAAACTATTTAATAGTATTCTTTGATTTACTTGTAATTTGTTTAGATTTTGTTTTGATCTGATTATTGATTTGTTTCTCATATTTTGTAGAATGTTTTTGTTGGAATTATTTAATGTATATTTTTAATGGTAATAATTTGTTTTTAATCAATTTTCATTTTTTTCGGAATTTTGTGTTTAATAGTGTATTTATTTTTTGGTTAAATTATTATTTTATTATATAGTTTTTAAATATTTGTATGATATATAAGAGTTTTATGTTGGAATTATTTAATGAATATTTATAAGATTGTATAAAGCATAATTTTGTTTAATTTTGATTGATTTTTATTATATATATATATATATTTATAAAAGAGAACTTAATCAATTGATGGGTTATATAACAATGTTGGTTTAATTTCATCAATTTTTCGTTTGCTCAAGAAATATTTTTTATAAAAGTTAATTAAATCAAATATCTACTGTGTTTGAATCTTTGATTTCAATAGGTTCATTTAAAAACTTGTTATATCTATAATAGTAACTCTACAATTCAATTTCTTCCAATCTGCACACACACTCATGTTAAATATATTATATATATATTTGTACATTTAATTTCAAAAAAAAAAAAAAAAAAAGAAGAAAAGATTTTTCCATTTACGAAATTGTTAAAAAATATACGAATTTTAAATGATATTTTTCTTACGATAAATGATACGCAATTTCTGTCGTAAATGAATTTGAATAATAAAAATTTATTCTAAAAAAGAATTGGAGAGTATTAAGTATTATGAAACATAAAATTTTCAAAAAATATTATCTTTAAAACATCATCGCTAATGTTTAAACAAACGTATCGAGAAAAGAACATAAAACCAAAATTATTCAACGATCGCATTGAAAATTGTTGCACACAATAATACGTAATGCACGTTTATTAAAATATTTATACGAACGAAAAAAAAAAGTAATAATACGAGTCTATCATAGATCGGCTTACTTTGTGACAGTCGACTATTTATTATTAAAAATGAAATAGAAAAAGAAAAAGAAAAAAATGTGAAACTAGAGAGAACGAATCGGGTAATTTTACTTCCATACCTCCTCTTGTCAGAGGTACATTACCAATATTGATATCTCACAAAATCAAACCGTATTTTACAGTCTCCCAAGGGAGAAAAATCTACGATGGGGTTAGTGGGGAAGGGGAATGGGGTTCATACGTAGTAGTAAAAGTAATAGTAATAGTAATAGTAGTAGTAGTAGTAGTAGGTACATGCGTTAGATTTTGATGACGGTTCGAGATTCATTTTCTCGCAAATCATGTCCCAACGGTGGTGAGGGGGTATGGGGGTATGAGATAGGGGTAGGGGGTGGTTCGATCGATGTTGAACGAACTGTAACATTCGACATTTGTAAGCCAGAGAATCTCGGATGTTGGAGAAACGCGAAACGAGAAGTAAAGTTTGACGAACGTGTTTCTCGTTTCATGTACGGTTACCACGTGTATTTATATTTGTCCCTGTCTCTCTATGTATATATATATATATGTGTGTGTGGAGGGGTGGGGGGTGTAGGTGGGTGTATGTATATGGAGAACATGAACGTTTATAATGCGACTTTCGTGGATGCACAAGAGCTTCATTTTCATAAAGCACGGAACAGACAGACCGTGCTTTTGAAATTAGCATTAAGCTCGAAAAACTCAACTCCCTCACTTCCCTCCTACCCCGTTACTGAGTTTCATGTATTTCAATATCAGTATCCTGTAACATATTGCAAATTGTGAAATACTGAAAGAGTTATCTTACTGGACTGGATTATATTATAAATATCTAGATTATTTTTATATATATTGAAAATATTCTTTTTGTTTTTTGTTTCTGTTAATGTACTACGGTGTACAGATTAGATAAAAATTGTAGTACTAATTCTGTGAATGGGAATAATTTATACGGGTTAATAAAATTCTAATGCAATTTTTCAATAATTCAAAAATTGAATATCAATTTGATTGTAAAATTAATCTATTAATATTGTATACAATTAATTCGTATTATTTTTCTTGGATTAAAATATATTTACTGAAGAAAAAACGTATTATATTATACAGTCATTCAAAACTTGAATATCAATTTGACTGTAAAAACTAATTAATCTACAAACGAGGAGCAAATATTATCTTCAATTAATTTGTCTTATTGTTCTTACGTTAAAATATATTTACTTAAAAAAAAACGTATTATAGTATACAGTAATTCAAAAATTGAATATCAATTTGACTGTAAAATTAATCTACTAACATTGCATACAAATAATTAGTCTTATTTTTCTCTTGGATTAAAATATATTTACTGAAAAAAAACGTATTATATTATACAGTAATTCAAAACTTGAATATCGATTTGACTGTAAAAACTAACTAATCTAGAAACGAGGAGAACAAATATTATCTTCAATTAATTCATCTTATTGTTCTTACATTAAAATATATTTACTGAAAAAAAAAACGTATTATATTATACAGTAATTTAAAACTTGAATATCGATTTGACTGTAAAAACTAACTAATCTACAAACGAGGAGAACAAATATTATCTTCAATTAATTCGTCTTATTTGTCTCTTACATTAAAAATATTATTACTAATCATCATTCTAAAAGAAACCTATTTGCTTATTAACTTGTGTGCATATTATTATTATATACAGTGTCTCTATATACAGAAATAAATGATATTATTTTCAAAGTAATATCGATTCACGTATTTAGAGATTATTAACGTTATGTCGATAATATTCCGTGATATAGCTCGTACAGTAGGAAGAGGAGGAGGATGAGGTGGAGGAGGAGGAGGTGGAGGAGGAAGCAATTCGAGTGTATTACGAGCTGCCCACAATCGAATTCCGTTTCGAATCTAATGAATCGTGAGAGAGAGAGAGAGAGAGAAAGAGAGAAAAATAGAAAGAGAAAGATAAAGAGAGAAAATGGGATATGAGAGAAGAGAATAAATAGAGTAAAATTCCAATGGAAATAATACATCCTTTTGCGTTTCTGTTTCTGACAATTACAACCGTAGCTACAAAATCTACTCGAAAATGTTAACTTTTATTAGTCCGATAAATGCACATGAATGTTTTCGATTATCCGCCTCTCTTATCGCGAAAAATATCATATTTTTAATATACATACATATTACGTTTTTTTTTTTTTTTAATATATAACAATTGCCAATCGGTTGATTACAATTTCTCATTGTTTTTCATCGGGGGATAGGAAAAATCTTTTTTATTATTTATTAATAATAAAATACGTGTGTTAAGATCGTATATCGAATATCGTTAACGTTTAAACAATTGAATACAAAAATGCGAGAGAGAGAGAAAAAGAAACAAAATACGGGTTTTTATTAAATATTTATTATTTAAATAATATCAGTGACTAGAGTATCGAACGTTGGTGATGATTATGACAATGGGGAAGGGGAGAGGGGACTCTTGTATTTTTTATTTTATTTTTTGTTAAACTAATCCTCCACCCTCCACCTTCCCCCTTCAGATTCATCGGACAAGTCACAATTCTCGCGAGTATTTGCGCTCCAGTTGGTTCAGGATAGAAATGTGTGTTAGAATAGTACACGTTATTTAACTATTTCACACAGTTAATGAACCATATAACGTTTAATTACAAGTGAAAAAGATTTATCGTTTAGTTTAGTAACGAAACGTAGTACTTAAATATACTAAGTGTACTTAAATATCGTTAAATAAATTTTGTTAAATTAGAGAAAGAGAGAGAGAGAGAGAGAGAGAGAGAGAGAAAGATGATTTTGTATATTCAAACGAATAGATACAAATGAAAATTATTATCATTATCATCATTATTATCATCATTGTCATCGTCAAATGTAATCTCTAGATTTTTTATTTTTCATATAAAATATAAATTACTAATGTAACATATACTTGTGATAAATTATTATTCTTTGAAAATAAGAAATTATGATACAAATAGGTCATTGTGATATTTTTACACGTTAAGTAAATAATTGTTATAGATAAAAAAAATATATACTTTTATTTGAATAAATATGTATTCACTCGTTTACGAGTTTAGAATAAAATTTGAATAATATTTTATATATAGGCCAACAAACAATTTGTTCGTTACGAATTCATTTCATTCGAATTTGTACAAATGTTTTTTTCTTTTCTTTTTTATACTATTATATAAATCGTTATATTGTTTTTACATGGTACCTATTATTTTTTAGCACGTTCAATGAAATATTTTCAAGATCAATTATAAGTTCAAGTTGATTTTATTTCAAATATATTTATTTATTCCTTACGCGTATTTTGAAATATTGAATTTTCTTTTTATTTTTTTTCGTTATTTTCTCTCGTTGATTTGTTTTTTTTTATTTTTTTTTATTTAGAATTAAAACAAACGAGTAATAATAATATGCACCGCATCAGAATTTGTAATAAAAATGTTTATCTTTTAATTCTTACAGGATATATATAATAATAATAATAATAATATATATGTTGAGAAAAAATATTATTTTATTAAAATCACGCAAACAATAGAATTTCTTATGATATTAAAAATATGTAAAAAAATGTTGTTGCATACGCATTTAGTCTGCAATCAAAATGTTTATATACATTGTTTTTTCTTTTTCTTTGTTTTTTCGTAATCTCAACCAGCCCACGAAATAAAAGTTTCGTATAAATTGTTTTGTTTCTTTTTTTTTTATTTCTGTACGACCACACTCGTCGAAAATAGTCTGAACAAAAAAATAATGCGTACGTCATTTTTATTACGTTTAAAATCTCAACAAGAACATTTCTAAGTATAATACTACACCTATTTTTTATTTTTTCGTATTATCCCTATATTATATCATATTATTATTATTTTTTCCATTTTCTTTTACCATCCTAACAAATTATTATAATGAACTGAAATAATACAAAAACAAAAAATCATTTGAACAAACAAAATGTGACGTTTGTAATGAAAGTTCACGAGTCGAGTTGTTTGTTATTTTCTAGAAAATTATATTTGTCTTATCTATAAAATTGTTTCTAAGTAAAACAAAAAAATAAATGTTAATGTTAACAAATGAAATAAAAAAAACACAAAAAATCATCTGAACAAACAAAATGTGACGTTTGTAATGAAAGTTCACGAGTCAAGTTGTTTTTCATTTTCTAGAAATTTATATAAGTCTCATCTATAAAATTGTTTCTAATTAAAACAGAAAACAAAAAATATGTTAATATTAACAAATGAAACAAAAAAACAAAAACCTCATTATTAATTTACGTTTAATATAACACAATATATATATTCTTTTTCTAAATAACAATTACAAAGTGTATCAATTTCAATCAAATCTTTTCGATTGTTTCATTTATTTCTCTCACTCCCCCTTTATTACCACCCACCACCTCCTTTTCTGGTTCTCGTTAGCATTGTCAGAGTTTAATAAGCCACACGGTAGTTACACGTTTGGAAAAGGGGTCAACGGGCATTGGCATTGTCAGCCTCTAAATCACGTTCTCCGAATTGTGTGACGGTACAGTTACCGCAACTCTGTTATCGTAATTATTGATTTCAATCGTAACTCCAGGTAGAAAGAGAAAGAGAAAGAGAAAGAGAGAGAGAGAGAGAGAGAGAGAGAGAAGATAGGTATAATCTAACATTAAACTTGACAATGGTATCTGTCAGATGACTATGACACGTTTTCATTCAATATATCTTTACGTGTGTATATTACTATATATCTATCTCTTTCTTTCTTTCTATTAATATTTATCTTTATCTTTATCTTTATCTTGTATTGTCTTGACCGGATTCCTATAGTTCACTAACCTTTGTTAGATGACAACGATGATGACTGTGATTAAATGTTAAAGAAAATCTTTTTAATGACTCATCCCGTTCCTGTTGGAAACAATGATGCACTATATTTGTATAATAATTGTGTGGTTGTTAGTATTGTACAGTAATGCAATAATATTATATCTACTTTTCTGTTCTTTTTATTTTTTTTCTTTCTTCGTGACGTAGGATTGTTTTTTTTATCGAGATAATCGATATAGAATTTTAATTGAATAGTTGAAGTAAATTTTTAAAATACACTATCAACATATATCTGTGTATATGTGTATCATTTAAAAAATAATTATTAATAATAATTTCATTTTTGTTTTTCGTATTAAACTAATTTTGTCCGAGATACTTGTGTAATATTTGATAAAAAAAAAAAAATAAAATTATAAACAAATAAATTATTCTTTTAACAATCTCGTCTTCACGCGATACTTCTTCTTCTTTTTTTTTTTAATAGATCAGCTGAAAAAAAAAGAAACGAATAAAAAATCTATTCTATCTATTTCTTTTTTTTTTTTATTCTCGTTGATTTTATCTTACAAGTAGACGGTAAAAGGATAGGAATTTCTCTCGAAGAGGAAAGACTTGTCTTGATCAACACGCGATAAGGTAAATAAAAGAATAGAATCGTAGTGTAGAAAAAGCATAGAAAAAGAAATAAAAATAAAAAAGAGAGAGAGAGAGAGATAGATAGAAAGAGAGAGTTATAGGGAACGTCACTTCCTTCGTTCATTCCAAGCATTGATTGGATAGTGGATATCGTTAAACCTTTGCTGCGGTAAAGATCTTAATTGGCTTTATAAGGTTTCGTAGAATGCGGACAACAACATCTCGCATAATCGTTTAACTCGGCGTTTCTTCTCTTCTGCACAAATTACATCCATTTGATTTGATTTTGTTAAGAAAATTTCAAACTGGATCCATGTTTCTCTTTGTATATCATTCTTTTTTTTTTCTCTCTCTCTGTTATAGTTATATATTATTTATGAAATATTTCGAGATAACAATAATAATTTTTTCTGATCAATATATCTTTTCATTTTTGTCAAAAACAAATTTTATATAAATATCGTAACATAGTATTGCAGTGTATCATACGAACAAATAATAATAATAAAATTGTTATATAAAATGAATCATTGAAATGTTTTAGGAAAAATTTGCGATACAAATAAAGTTAATTTAATATATGTTTCATTATAATCTATTTAGTTTTAGTAGAAAAAATATTTAGCAAAACTTTTCCAAAGAAAGTAACAAATATGCACAATTTACAGCATTGCATTATCTGACATTTTATGAACCTTTGCAGATCGATTTATAATTCGACAAAGTATTCTACGCGTAGACAAAAGAGTGTACTTTAATTTAATATAAAAATCATTAAAATCTGCACTTGCTATATAAGTATAAAAAATATTAATATATAATTCGTTTTTGTGTGTGTGAAATTTTTATTTCTTTGCTTTCATGTCTATCCAAAAGTCTTAGTATACTATATCGTTGAATTCGTATTTATCAAAAATACAAAGTGCTATTTAAAAAAATAAAGAGTAGCTTTAAAAGACATGAAAAAAAAAAATTTCTTTGAACATTTTTATAATTGCAGCGTATATTCAATCAAAAACAGATCAACTTTTATTTAAAGTAATTTATTTGTCAGGTTATATCGTAAGTATTTGAAAAATCGTGATTAGAATTATGTTGGACACCCTGTATAGAAAAAAGATAAAATAGAAAAAAAAACATTTAAAAAATCGGCAGAGAGAGAGAGAGAGAGAGAGAGAGAGAGAGAGATAGAGAATATTTAAATTCAAAGTAATTCTCCTAAAGTTACATTTATATTCATTGAAATCAGGTTTCCTACGTGAAAATAAATCTCAGCTTCATGCCACAGATGAAATACTGTTTTCTTTGCTCGAGCTACACGTTTTCCTGTCGTCTCTATTGTCTCGAGGATGCTCCCAAGGGCGTTATCTCTAGTTTCCCTCGGGAGACAAGCTCGCGAAGTTGAAATAAAATTCTTGCAGTTTCAATTCCGCAAGAGTACTACTACTACTACTACTACTACTACTACTACCACTATAACAAACTTTTACTTATATATATGTGTATTACTAGGTAACATCTTTTCTCTTTATACCTTTCATCTTTCTTTTTGATTGATACTTACTTTGATACCACGTGTCTCAATTTTTATATTTAACTTTACGTATTATTTTATTTCTTTTTTATTTTTATTTTCACACTTAACAACCCCATGACTCCCACTCGCCCCTTACTTACAATCGTTATTATTTTTAATCCAATTGAATTATGCATTAATCTGACGATAATCTACGATTACAATTTAATTACTTTTCTTATTAATCATTGTTATATTATTTATAATTTTATTTTGTTTTCCAACAAGAATTTTTATCTCTTAAATAATTATTCTCGTTATCAAAACATTTTTTTCTTTAATTTCTTTATTCCAAATTCTTTTTTATAAAAAACAAAGTAATCCCCATGGGAAGTACTTTTGATATTCACCATCACGATAGAAAATTAAACATACATATCATTCTTTTATTTTTTTCATAAATAATTAATTACAATATATAACAAATTTAAATTCGTATTATAACAATATAAATGAAATGCTTTCTTTGATCTGTTTTAATTATCCCAGGTCAAAAGTTTACATCGAATTTTCTCTATGAACTTTCTCTCTCTTTCTCTCTCTCACTCTCTCTTTATTTCTATCTCTATTCTCATCTCTATCTGGCAAGTTAAACCCATTAATAAGAGAAGCAGGTGTAATGAACTAGTTTAATGAGGGTTCTCGTGATGCTCATGTCCTCTCGTAAGTCAAGTCGAACCCTCCCTTACCCTCCTCAACCCCTCCCCAACCCCTTCCACCCCACGTCGTCGGGGGAACTCTCTCGTTCGGGTTCACTATCGTTTTGCAATTATAATAATCTAGTCAGCAGTATTAACCCATCCTTCTATTCGATTTATCTATTTATCTCATTCACTAGCTTCAACCAACCATTCTCTTTCTCTCTCTCTCTCTCATTCTATTTCTCATTCTATTTCTCATTCTATTTCTATCTCTTTCTAACTCATTGGAGTCTCTTATGCGATGTCACTGCAACGTTGCAACGTCAGTATCGCTGATTAGGCTCGTCTTCTTGGCATAATATTAACTCTGACTATATCTTGTTCTCCGTTGTATATCTTTTACTTCTTCGCCATACTCCCCCCCTCTTTCCCCCCCCCTATCCCCCTGATCTCACTTCAACCACCCTATAACATTCTCAACTGTCTCTTTCTATCTTTTATCTCATTCCTTCAACTGATTCTTATTACCACGAGCATGTATCATTGCCGAGTCATTATACTTGTTTCCAATGAGAGAGAGAATGAGAGAGAGAATGAAAGAGAGAACAAGAGAGAGAGATACTTCAAGAATGGAACGTTGGAACGAACGTAGAGAGAACTATTTTTAAAACATCGTTATCGATCAGGTTCTCTTCTCAACTACGAGATAATTCAAACAACGAGCAAAGCATTTGATCATGTTTAATGATTAAATTGTTTGAATATTATAAATATATATATGTGTGTGTGTGTTATGTTTTATTTGATTATAATTAAGAAGGAAATATAAGAAAGTTGAATAGTTTATTTAATTTTGATATTATTTATAATATTTAAAATTACTATTTAATTATATATATTTAAACAACGAGCATGTGCATCATTATTTATTTGATCGGTTATTATGTTTATTGATTATAATTTTAAATAGTAAATTTAAAAATAAAATTGTATATATAGTTTTAATTTTTGTATATCATTTATTTGATATTTTATAAAAATTAGTATTTAATTATATTTAATTATTAATATTGAAACATTCAAACAACGAGCAAAGCATTTGATCATGTTTAACGATTAAATTGTTTGAATATTATGAATGTATATATATGTGTGTTATGTTTTATTTGATTATAATTAAAAAGGAAATATAACAAAGTTGTATACTTTCTTTAATTTTTATATTAATTATTATATTGAAAATTACTATTTAATTATATATTTAAACAACGAGCATGTGCATCATTATTTATTTGATGGTTTATTATGTTTATTGATTATAATTTCTAAATAGTAAATATAAAAATGAAATTGTATGTATATAGTTTAAATTTTTGTGTATCATTGTTAAAGATATTTAAAAACTGTGCTATATAGTTTTCTATAACTTTTGAAAATACCAACAAGTTTATTAACTTATCGTATAACATCATACTCGCGTGATAATCCGATGAAGCATGAACGTTAACTAAATCGAAAATTTATCTGAACCAAGCCAACTTTCTTAACACGTTAACGCTCTTACATCCTTTTCCTTCAGCACAACAACAATCGCTTTATAATTAAGATACTTACAGTTTATCGTATTAAATTCGCGAGAAACTTGGGGAAAATATCGATCGACTGTTGTTGTATCTTATCACAATGTTAATTCGTACAAAAAAGATAAATTAGATAAAGTTAAACGAGTATATCTATTGTTATACTTCTCTTTTACTTCACTAAATTTATCAAAAGAAACAAATACAACAAACATTTTCAATTCTTTTTCTCGTATAAACTCAAAACCCCATTTACCAACATTCACGTTTAATATTTTAACACCGTCAAACTATTTCGGGGTTGTAAATATTCAAAAAAAAAATCACCACCCCCTTATTTCTAAAACCAATTGTCAATTTAGAAGAAAAGAAATTTTAATAAAAAGAAACAAACGAACAATATACGAAAAAGAATAATTAAAGGGGATGTTAAGAAAAGAATAGAAAATGAACAAGAGCTTAGGGCAGGTAGAAGAGGGTTGGGAAACATTTTAAAGTGTTAGTAATAGTAACGATGAAGAAAATATTAAAATGGAAGGTCTTTTGATGAAGAAGAAGAAGAAGAAGAAGAAGAAGGCTTTGAATTGTTAATTCTGATTACCTTCGCGCACCTCTGAGACTGCGTCTACTTTAACCCTCTCCTCAACCCCCACCCTCACCACTTGTCTAATGTCCCGGCATTTGTGTCAGACTTGAGTCACGTCTCAAGGTTTCAGAGGGGTTCTTACCACCGCCATTTCCGGGAACTCGTTAACACCCCCTCCCCATCTTTTCTTCCCTTATCCTAGACACCCTCCTCTGACTCTTCATATTTCCTCTCACCCTCCCCCCCACACCACACCACCCTTTTTCTTGAGACAAACCCTTCGTGTTATATCTTTCTACCACCCCCCCTTCACCCCCTACTTTCTTCTATCTATGTATATACATATATACATATATACATTTATATATAGAAAGCCTTCACCCCTTCACCCTACAACTTACACCCTTATTCTTCTTCTTCTACTACTTCTACATGATCTTTCTTCTATATATATATATATGTGTGTGTATGTATGTATTAGTGTTCTTCTTAGTTTTACTGATGTGTTAGTTTATATTCGGTTGTACCAACATAAGACTCGTAAATGGCCTGAATGATGTATACTCCTTTCAAAGGGAAACCTTCTGAGCCTTCGACAAATGAGACAAGAATTGTTATAGCTCTTTAAAGACAATGATTAAATTGTCGTCGTTAAATTGTTCGTATTTCATTATATGAGAACGTTCAGAACTTGATAATGGATTATATTCAATTCTCATTTTCTATTATAAATATTCAATATTTTATTTACAATGAATATATTTTAATGTAATATTATGTGAAATGAATTTTGTTTAATTGTTATAATTTTGTATTGAACTTTTAAATGATTTCAATGTAATATTTCATACAAAAATTATTGTACTATTTGACGATTTGTTTGTTTTCAATGATTTTTCAAATTACAATTAACTCGATTAGTTTGATTAATATTATTTATAATAATAAAATACGATATAAGAGTATATACACGATACACGAGTGATATTTAATTATGAACTTTTGAATGATTGCAGCACAATTTGATTAAAAATTATTGCACAATTTGTTTTCTTCAAATCAAACTTAATTTCAATTAGATTGATTAATATTATAATACTTATAATAATAAAATACGATATAATAAGAGTATATACACGATACACGAGTGATATTTAATTATAAACTTTTGAATGATTGCAGCACAATTTGATTAAAAATTATTGCACGATTTGTTTTTTTCAAATGAAACTTAATCTCAATTAGGTTGATTAATATTATAATACTTATAATAATAAAATACGATATAAGAATATATACACGATACACGAGTGATATTTATTATTTTCAATTATTTGCGTATATATATATTATCATAATTAATTAGAATTATTTCGATTAAATTTGTGATACATTTAATTTATTGTTTGTTTATACAGTAACCGCTAATCAACCGCCACAAAGACCATGGATTCCATTGACAAGGCCCAATAGGACAAGACCAACATGTAAGTGTATACTTTTAATTATCATTTCTCTATTATATACTATAAAATATAATTCAATTATTTATTATAAAAATAAACGGGGGATGAACACAAAAAAAATTATTTAAAGGGTTAGGAGTATCTATCGACAATTTAATTAAAACATAATAATTAACAATTAAATCACTAATTGCAAATTAAATATAATTCAACAAACTAACGAGTTTATATTATTATAAAAAACGAGTTCCATTTTTTTTCTTTTTTCTTATTAACAACAGTTCGTATAATAATAATATTCCCTCTTGAATAAATACAAAAACCAAGAAAATACCTTTCTTTTCCTAGTTATTGCAATAACACGTGTTTACCGTTAAACCAAACTCGTACGACGACGACGACGACGATCATCTAACGGGTGACTCGCAAAGAAATAAAGGAATTCGTTCACGGATGTATCGTAAAGTGGACCCTTCTTTCATTTCTTTTCTTTCCCCTCCCCTTCCTCCCCCCTCCGCCCTCTTTCTTTCTTTAACGAATAATTATACAGAACGAACTGTAATAAATTCTTAACTATCTCGTACTGATTTCTTTTCTTTCTTTTTTTTTTTTTTTTGTTATTTTCTATTTTTATTTTTATAGAAAGAAAGAAAGAAAGAAATTCTACGACTATTATATTGTTATTGTTTTTAAACAATATTATTATTATACATTTCATCATTACGCGTAACAAACGATTAAATGAAATTCAATTTCGATAGAACACCCCCCCCCCCTTTACCCCCGAGTATCACCGATATAAAAAAAAGAAAAAATATGATCTAAATTCGAAACAATAATTTCTATATCGAACGAGATCCGATGACGCGTGTTGTTGATTGATTGGTTGGTTGGTTAAATCGTTCGACCATTAATAATTGATCCTATTAAAAAATTATTTGATCGCGTGCGCGCGTATAGGAAACAAAAAAAAAATAAAAAGGAAAAACTTGATAGGATACTTTTGGGTGGGAGAATGGGATGAAGAAAAGAAACAAAATTCTAAACCCCCATAATCAAAATTTACGTAGATAAATTTCTAATCACCATCAACGATCCTTACACCATCAATTATAATTAAAATCGATAATTGAAACAATAATTTCAAAAAAAACTACATAATATGATAAAAATTATTATTAATTATTTATTTAATAGATTAAACAATCCCCCCTACCCCCCCCCTCCACTCCCATTAGAAAACAAAAGTTATACTTAAAATGATTGTTTAATAAAATGAATATTATATTATTCTGTATAAAATATATATTATATATATATATGTGTATGTGTATGTGTATAGATGTGCATGTGCATGTGCATTTAGTAAAGGGACTATATGAGAACAGGGGAATGTTAGACACTCATGAGTAATGCATGAACGAGAAGACAGAACGACTCTCATAAATGCCACTTCAAATCATAGCACAACGGCTTGTCCAAACACAACACAACACAACAACAAATCTAGAATCGTAAATAGAAAATAGAAAAGTGTTAGTGCGTACCCCGTGCGTGTATACTCGAATGCATACACGAGATGCATCCGGTTAAAGTGCATTCGTGATTTGCATGGTGGTGTGGAAGAGGAGAAAGTTTGTTGTTCGTTGTTGGTTTTCTCGATGTTTATTTAAAGTCATTATTTTCTCTTATTATTGTTATTATTATTTATTAATTGTTTTACTGGTTTTTTTTTTCGCTTTTTTTCCATACGGTATTTTTAATTTCATCCTTCCCCTTTGTTTTTGTTTTTTTTTTTACTTCGTAGCGTTCGAATGAATTTTTTGAAAAGAAGAATAAAATCAATGGGAAATTGTTGGATGATTTTTAAAAACCATGACATTCCATTTAAACTTGTTTTTTTTTCTCCCCATAAAATATATCCGTATACGAGTTAAATTGATAAACTAAAAAAAAAGATTGAAAACTAATGCACAACGTGTCTTGCATTAATTTCACCCCACCTGTCGAAAAACTTGATTTTCTTTTTTGTACGTAACATTGCATAGTTGTGTTGGTTTTGTATTTTATATATATAAATATATATTATTCGATAAAATAAAATATCAATATTCAATATATTTAAATATAAGAAAGAGTATACTATATTAAAATTCATTAATGATTGATTTTTGATTTTTTTTTCTGTCCTATTAAAAATATTCCTTAACATTCGGTTTAACATAAATGTCAATTAATAATTGACTGACTTTTTTACTGTGAAAATTTGTTCGTTCTTTAATTGTAAAATCTAATCATACATAATTGAATGTTTTACGATACAATTGATCATTATTTAATTAAAAAAAGTATCAATAATAATTAATATGTAAAATAAAGTATACTTTACCGAAAATTGATTTTTATCCTATTACAAATTTCTTTCACACGAATTGACACTTTTCACTTGTACACAGTTATAGATATAATTATTTAAACAAATATACAACCCATATATTATACATATACACGTTATAAAAGTAAAACTGATATTTATACAGTACAATTAAACAACCTTTTTACACGAACCGTTGGTATTATACTGAACAACTTAACTTTCCAACTCGTGTGAGTAAATATAACGTTTATATATATGTATTTGTTTTAAAACGTAAGAGTTAAATAGAAGTCAAGTACTACTGGTACATTCTATAAATTAAGTTCTATACAAACAACACTATCATTTAAAAGATCTTGTTAAAGAGAAAGAGAGAGAAAGAGAAATGGAAAAAAACAGATAGATGAAAAATGTTTTTCTTGTTTTTTTTTTTATTTTAATATGAATTATTGTTCACGAAATAATAATTTTTTACAGTAAATAAAATTTGTCAAATCACATTGTGTTTCTCAATTGAGAATATTTCAACATATTTTTCTCTCTCTCTCTCCCTCTCTCTCTCTCTTTTAACGACAACTATTTATTAGGTATCAATATATAAAAAATAAATATTGAATATTTATATTAAAATGATCAAAATCTCTATCCCTATATAATTCTCTGATTAGAATAAATCCTATTATATAAATACTGACCATTTATATATTTGAAATGACTAATTATTATTTATAACCAAACAAAAATATTTATATATATATTTATTATTATATATTTATATATATATATATATATACAGAGTGATCGTAAATATCAAACAAAATACCGAGTCAAAAATATTGTTAAATATTGACCAAATAAATAAAAACCCATATATATATATAATATAATATATAGAAATAAAATAGAATAAAAATGGGAAAATAGTTTTGATGGTAGTATAGAATAGAAAAAAAATAAAAAAAAAACGTATCGTTGTTAATAAATGTGACTGGAGGCAAGGTAACCTTTCCCAACTATAACTACCTTGACCATTGGTCAATGTTTGCCATGTCGATGACCATACCATGCCATATAGATAGATTTATTGCTCTCTAACCCACCATATATACCACCATATATATATGTACATGAGCACACGTGCGTATGATCGAATGAATGAATGAGTGAGTTAGTATATGAACCTTGTGTGTGTGTGTATAAATGCATATGTTGATATATATATCTATATATGGGTGTGTGTGTGTGTGTGGGTGTGTGTGAGAAAGAGAAAAAGAGAGATAGAAATATAGAAGTAGTGAGTTACACAAACAATTTCACCTCCTGCTGGTGTAACACTGCTACCAACGTTGCCAACCCAAAAAAAGAATCCATTGTCAAGTAAGCTTGCTGTAATATAAGCGATAAATCATTTCATTATGTTTTATACGTCATTCATTATTTATAAATACTCGTTCCCCCATTATATTCCCTCCATCTTTTATCCTTCTTTTATATTCTTCTTTTTTTTCTTTTTTTTTTATTTGTGGAAAGAGAGGGGATTATTGTTTTATTATTTATTTTTTCTTTTATAGAATACAAAATCGTTTTTCCATAAAGTTTAACCCTCCCCCCCCTCCCCTCCCCTTGTACTCTTCCTCTTGTATTTTTATATTGTATCATCGTGTCTTATATTGTTTTCGTAACATTTATATTTTTTATTTCGATATTTCTTATAGGAATCGTTTAAAAAAATGTTTCTGATTTTAACTAGGTATATATATTGTTAATGTTATTTAAACAAATATATATATATGTATACATGAGGCATACATGCCGTTTCGATTATTTTTTGATCATTTTCTACCCCATTGAAAACCTTTCTGCCCAAATTGGCAATTGGAAAAATAATTTATTTTAATATAAAAACAAAATTATATTAGGAAACAAATCAAAAAAAGAAATGTTTAATATAATTAAATGAATTGTTGTGTTAAATGATATCTTTAATAAATGAAGTATATAATAATTAAAATTAAATACACACTTATATGTGATTAAATCATTCTCTACAATGATATATACTTATAATACAATATAAAAATGACAACAAATGCATCAATTGCATTAAATAAGTATTCGTTTGAAAAGATGAATGATTTTATAATAGATAATTTAGAAAGAAAAATAATATTAGTTTTTCAAATCTCATATGTTCGATTATTTGTAAATATAATACATATCTATATAGAATAAAATAAGATAATGTATTTTAGATAGAAATAAGAGTATTATTTCTTCTTCATCTTCTTCTTCATCTTCTTCTTATTTTATCTTATATAAAAGCAAAAGAATGCATCAAGAAATGATTTGAAATCCGTTCGCTATTCGTGATGGAACTCGTGAGCACGTGCACCATCGTGAAATGAGATTAACGACTCCCTTAGGAATAAGGTATCCCTTTAAATTCCTACCTTTATTATTCCCTTACACACCCAGTGGCAACAGGACCGTGCGAATTATTTCTTGCACCTACTCGCGACTAGCCTGACAATCATAATCATTATATCCCATACAAACATACACACACACATATATACACTAGAAAGTCGAGTTCTTAGGGGGACAGTGCTATTATGTATTATTACCATTCCCATACTTGTAACTACGTAACTATTATATTCTTAACAAAATTATTATTACCCTGTGCCCACTTGGTCAAACGTTTTTCCTAGATAATCATCGTCATTACCACTTTTATCATAATTATTATTATTATTGTTAACCAAAATTGTAGTATAACGCATTGCAATATTATCTTCTACAACAACAGCAACCCTTTTCCTTTACTTTTTATCATTCCCTTTTCTTTTTTCTTTTGCTTTATTATTCAACGTGACATTATCCTTTTTTTTTTTTTAATACTTTTCATCCTTTACTTTCTGATTAATCTATCATTCTCTTTTTTTTTCTCTTCATTTTTATTATTCTCATCAAATTTGGTTATTAAAATTCGCTTTGGAACTCGTTAACCTCTCGAGTAGAAATTAATTCTAATATCACCTTGACCCACTTACGAAATTCATTTTACGCCCTTAAGGGATGATGTATCCTTATTCTTGAAGTTAACTAACACTATGATTTCATTTTATATAATGTATAATTATTTATTCTATTTTTTTTCTCTCTCTCTCTCTCTGTCTCTCTGTCTCTCTCGTTTTTTTTACGTTAATAATTTATTAATTTATTATTAAAAATTAAATAATTTTAATTTTTTATTAATTTTATTAATATTATTATTATATTAATAATATTAATATAATAATTTATTATATAAATTTATTATTTAATGTTCGTGTGTTTAAAAAAAAAAAAAAGAAAAGAATGGGAAGACGGACGAATGAACGAACGATTGCGAATCCCTTTTATCGTTCGATAAATTTTGTATTATTAATTATCGTCCTATTTAATTGAAATTCTACGGTATAATTTAGATCGCATTAAAATGTTATTAATATGATTATTGTTATTTGTAATATTGAGGAAGGTAACCATTCCACCCCACCCCACCCCACCTTAGCCCAGCCCAGCCAGACTAATGGGAAGTAATATCAGCCAATGGCAAAAGTATCTCAAATGAATTTATTTTTATAATAGAATATGTATATTGACTTTTGAAAATGTTCACGAAAAGCAACACGATCGCTAATTAGTGATTTCAATTTTGTATTATTAATCAATTTAATTAAAGATTTCACATTCTATCGACCTATTGAGTTACACGTTACACGATACTATTTCCAATGATAATTAACGTTAATTTGTTAAAGCTTGAAATAAATTATATATGTTTATCATCGATTACTCGAAAATTATATTTTTATTTAACGAAAGCTGTTATTTTTTATTATTGCTTTAATATTAACGAAACTAATAATCGTAGAATTTTATTTAATTATTGTCATAGTAATAGTAATACTAGTTTGTTACAATAGTATCTATATATATTATATTATACTATATATATATTTTAATATATTTGAAACGAATAATCGTAGAATTTTATTTAATAATTATCATAATAATAGTAATACTAGTTTATTACAATAGTATCTATATATAATATATATTATATTATAATATATATATATTTTAATATTTGAAACGAATAATCGTAGAATTTTATTTAATTATTGTCATAGAATTAGTAATACTAGTTTGTTACAATAGTATATCTATATATAATATATATTATATTATACTATATACATATTTTAATATTTGAAATGAATAATCGTAGAATTTTATTTAATAATTGTTATAGTAATATTAATACTAGTTTGTTACAATAGTATTTCAATATAATATATATTATATTATACTATATAAATATTTTAATATTTGAAACGAATAATCGTAGAATTTTATTTAATAATTATCATAATAATAGTAATACTAGTTTGTTGCAATAGTATTTAAATATAATATATATTATATTATACTATATATATATTTTAATATTTGAAATGAATAATCGTAGAATTTTATTTAATAATTGTCATAGTAATACTAATACTAGTTTGTTACAATAGTATCTATATATAACATATATTATATTATATATATATATATATATATATATATATATATATATATATATATATATATATATGTATCGATTCGTTGACAGTTAGATTATATACGCGTATCGCATTACCATTATCGCATAGTTCTGGCAATCTATTTGACGAACGATGTGGTTACATTATCGAGATCGTAATCGATAAACACGGCTGATGCATTCTACTGAGCCACAATTTACGTTCGTAGAAACGCGTGCTGCTGCTGCTGCTGCTACTAGCAGATGTAAATTCTGGCAACAGTACTTTGCGTTATATACGACATTCGATGTTCTATTTCAACGTTTGCTCGGATTACTAAAACGTATTGGTTCCCGGCCCGCTTATGGTATTATATCTATGAGTGTATGTGTATGTGTATGTGTTACAGTATTTAAAAATATTTATACACGTGTAGAAAATATATATATATATGTATGCTCGTAAAAATAATCTTTTTGTTTTTGTTTTTTTTTTTTATTCAAAGAAAATCTCTCGTGAACACGAATTTAACGAACGAATAAAAAAAAAATAGAAAAAGGGTTGACGAGGGCTGGTGAGGGCAAGGGAAATGTCACTCTTTTATCAAGAAGACGTTTTATTTTTTTTGTTTTTTTTTGTTCAAAAGTTATCGCGAATCCTTTTCATCATGCTGGTTGGTGGTTGTGATGGTGGTTAGAATCGAAATGTAATTTATTTCGGGTCAACGTGCTTCTGACCTCTTAGGGGGGTCATCTATATGAAAATAAACCTTTCTACGAGATCTACGACGACTTACGATCGAATATATGCATTCGTTGTGTAGATTTAAAACGATCTTTCTACGATACATTTCGTACAAATGTATCGAATACTAGAAGCGAAATGTATTTGTACGATTTAGTATAACAAATTTCGAAATATTTTTATTTCTCGTTAAATATATGCACATGCATATGTGATGAATGTTTATTTGAATTGAAATTATTTTAAGAAAATTCGTATATAGAAGTTTTTTGGAATTAATTTTGTATTTATTTTACAAAAATTTTTCTTACCCTGATTATGTTAATTATTTATCTTTAATTATCTTTTAACGAT
>JACGWG010000024.1:1515770-1531487 GCA_023678865.1 Polistes exclamans | reverse complement strand
TATATATATAATAATATATATAAATTATATTATATACATATAAATATTATTTTATAAAATAATATTAATATACATATACAACACATACAAAATAGTGTACAAGGTATAATAAACGAAATTACATTTTGATATCGAATTGAACTAGTTGAGAACGATTAATTTCCACTCTTCTAACGTAAATATAATAACCCATATATACTTATATAATATACAAGTATAAGTACGTACTATACATTGTCATGTTATATATATATATATATATAACGTTCCTTTATACTCTGACATCATAAATGCTTCGTGAAACAGACGTCTCTATGACGATATTAAGGTCAGTTAAATGACAAAGCTTTTGGATGTGACCTAGATAGTTGCTTGCACCATGTTACATATGATATATATATATGTGTATGTGTATGCACATACAGTTATAATCAAAAGCCTTTTGAAAAGCAAACGGAATAATTTGCGAATATTTCCTCAAACGTGTTCCAAATCTACCAACTACTACCCCCCCTGTTGTTACCCCACCCCCCTATCCACCATCTACTCTTAACCCTTTCAACAATTAGTCTCAATGGAAACGTTATCGTACACACATACATACAAATACATATTATATATAGATAGAATAGTAGATAGAACACGATTGGCTTTTGAAATAGACTCGAGGGTACGATAGAAACCGAATTGCTTTCGATCCTTCTTTTTATTTTTATTCTACTTTTCTATCTTTTTTTTTTTTCTTTTTTTCATACTCACTAGCGAATATATTTGAGAAAAGTGTATCATCGTTCATTATTATTCTTCATTTTTGTAAGTGTTAATACTATTTAATCGGATTCAGGTTTTATTGTACTAGTTTGAAGGGGGTGGAGAGGGTGGGGAGGAAGAAGAAGAACCCAAACGAAATATTTGTTCCCAGTACCTACCCCCATTCCTTTCCCATGAACTTAGTTTTTCGTCAAACTTTCGTATTAGTTCGGTAAGAAGAAATAAGAGAGGACGGAAAGAGAAGAGAAAGAGAAAGAAAGAGAGAGAGAAAGGTTCTGAAAGTAATACTCGTGTCTTGCTAGGAACGTATTTCTACTCGTGATTCGAAAGTTTTTGAACGAATGGTCGGTTGGACGATACTCAGGAAACGTCGATACTTTTGACTCGGTTCTTGGGGGGCCCCATCCATGAGGTCGAGTTTCTCTTCCTCTTTCTTTCTTTTCTTCTTCTTCTTCTTCTTCTTCTTCTTCTTCTTCGTTATAGTTTTTCTATTTCTTTTCGCGGTGGAACGCGTATAGTCGTTCCAAGTTTCTTTTCCGGTGTTTCAACTTATTTCCGATAAGTACAAAACCTTTAGTTACGTGTCGTAAGAAAAACTATAGAGTTACGTGGTTACTCTTGCGAAAGTAATCGTTGACACAAGTGGACATAATAATAAAGTAGAAACAATATCATCATTTTTTAAATAATATATATATATATATATGTAAAGTTATATCTTTTTTTAGGATTATTAATTGTGTGTATAACTATATATATTTTAATCGTTGACATAAGTGGACACAATAATAAAGAAGAAACAAAATAATCATTTTTAAATAATATTATATATGTAAAGTTATATCTTTTTTTAAAATTATTAAGTATAACTATTTTAATCGTTAACACAATAATCATTTTAAAATTTAAATTAAAAGTTAAATTAATAATCATTTTTAAAATATTATATATATGTAAAGTTATATCTTTTTTTTTTAGGATTATTAAGTATAACTATTTTAATAATTGACACAAGAGGACATAAAAATAAAAAAGAAATATATATACATATTGATATATAACTTTTAATAATAATTATATTATAATAATTTAATAGAGTTATATATTCTTTTTTAGGATAATTAAGTATCATTATTTGAACCCTTTGAATGTTATTGATATATATGTGTTTGGTAAAAGTTCCCAATTTGAATTATTACTGTGTTTTTTTCAATATAAATGCAAATAATGTATAATGTGCATATATAAGAAAGAAAAACTTTAATTAATAAATATAATTTGTTATTAGAATCTAATTAGTAAAATCAATCAACTGAATATATATGAAATATCTTTATCACGATTTTCACTGCTAATCTCGTAATACACAAGAAAAGAAATTTTTTTTATCGAACACAACACAATCGGTTGTGAACTGCAGTTTTCCATTTGCAGTATCTTAAACGTTGCACTGTGAACGCATCTCGTGAAAATATTACGTAAACTCGGACTCGAAATCTCTGGAGGATAACAAGATACGAGACAGAAATGGGTACGGTGCACAAATGGTTTCTGTTAACAGCTAACGTGTAGATATTTATGTATATATATATATATAGATATATGTGTGTGCATGTATGTATCATATATATATAAAAGATGAGAAAAGAAAATGTGATTTCTCTTTTTATAAAAATTAACAAGAATTTGTTTACGCTTGTTATCCCTCATTCAAGAATTAGAAAAAAATTAGATAAAAATGAAAAAATCTACGAGATGACAATGAAGAAGTAGGACAAAATGTCTGAAAAAAAAATAAAAAGAAAGAAAAAATACAAAAATATCGTATTCGTTGTCCACTTGTCGAGAGAAGAGGAAGAAGAAAACTAAAAAAAATGTAAAAAATATTATTTCGTTTCAATATTACACGCGAATTCGTGAATACGTTGAAATTTTATTAAAAACAACCGTCCTCGACGAGATCCCATGGAAAACTAACTCTCCAAGGGGAAACACGTGTTATTAATATGAAATACATCGACCTTTTGATTGTTCTGTTGAAAATATGTAAACAGTCATCTTTTTATAAGAATTAGATTCTTATTGTTAATAATACGAAAAATGTATTACAAAAGGTGACAGAATGTTTATAAAAAGTTTAGTATTAGTCGATCGATAACTAAAGTAACAACCGTTCGCGTGATTTATTTAAATAAATAAAATAAAACAATTTTATAAAGTTTTTAACGAATAACAATATTATAACATTATATTCTAATTACATATGCTACATATTCGCATAATTATCTTATTAATAATATGATTTATACGTATGGAAATATATTGAATAATTTAAATTATATTTTTACAGTTTATAATTAACAAATTTATCATAACTTTATACAATTCGAATATATTTAATCCTTCTTTCATACTTCAATACTTTAATTTATCAATAAAATCATTTCATGATATAGATTTGGTTACTTTATTAATCAATATTTAATTCTATCTTCTTTCATACTTACTTTAACTTATCAGTATAATTATTTGATGATATACTTATGATATAGAAATTTATCAGAACTTCATACAATTGGAATATATTTAATTCTTCTTTCATACTTCAATACTTTAACTAATCAATATAATAATTATTTTATGTGAATGCTTATGATATAGAAATGTATCATAGCTTCATACAATTGTGGAATATATTTTATTCTTCTTTCATACTTCAATACTTTAACCAATTAATATAATAATTTTATAATATACTTATGATATAGAAATTTATCATAACTTGATACAATTGGAATATATTTAATTCTTCTTTCATACTTCAATACTTTAACCAATAAATATAATTATTTTATAATATAGAAATTTATCATAACTTGATACAATTGGAATATAATTAATCATTCTTTCATACTTCAATACTTTAACTAATCAATAAAATTGTTTCATGATATAGAGTTAGTTACTTCATCAATTAAACAATTTCACATTTTATGGATAATACACACCCATATATATATATATATAAATTTGAATTTTCCTACTTTCTTTATTTCCTTCTAATAAAAGAATATTTTCATTTTCTCCAATATACAATTGCGATCATTTTCGAAGTAACAAGGGTCTTCCCTTTACCTTTATCTTTGCCAAGAGTATTTATACAATCTCAGCACATCTGTTCTGCAACTGCAAGTGACATTGATTCAATCTTGTTTGCGAATAACGGCCTGACAATGTTGGAAAAAAGAGAGGAAGAAGAAAAAAATAAGAGAACGAAGAATGGTGGTGGGATAAGATGGTGGTAGTTGTGTGGAATGAGGGATGACGAGGGGGATTCGATGTTGGAGGGTGGGAGGGGGAGGTAAGGGATGATGGCTCGTAATGGGGATTCAGTGAAGAATATATTTTTCTCTCGACTATACGTGCCACAAATATCGGCAAAAGGAATCAGGTTTTACACCATACACACACACACACATAGTATCTCGTACGTGATACGCTTTCTTACGAGATTTTTCTGACGACAAAAATCGCCATAGAAAATGACGATGACGATGACGTTTTTTGGAAATTGAATCGATGAAAATAAGAAAGAATAATCGAATAATTATAAAGAAAAATATTTGTTTAAAGTATACGATACTTCAAATGTATCGTATTTAATTCTTTTGAATACTATGGACGCATATATGCGTTTGGTAAAAATTACGTGGATTATTAACGCATATAAGTATTTTTGTTTTTCAATATTAATATAAAGTAATGTAATATTTAATTTTGTTATATGAACAAATTATATTATATAAGAAAGTAAAAATTGTAATTATTAAATATAATTTATTATTTAAATCTATGTGTGTGATTAATTATATTTCGTAATAATAATAAACAATTATGTTCCTACAAAATATTTTAGCTAAAAGTATTCAGTATTAAAAAAGGGTTGATAATAATTTGTTGGTTTATTTTATAGATTCACCTTGATAAAGGAGCATTTAGTCGAATTCAATCAATTGGCAATGGCTAATGCCGAAGGTTCGGACAATATGCTCAACCGAGTTATGCCCAAAGATAATATTGGATTGGCAGCTCTTCTTCGAATGAAGGAAGCCGCTTGGGACAACGGTGAGTATTCATTTTTTTAATCAGATAAATATATATATTATATAAACTCTCTTAAGTATCTATAGAAATTGAAACTAAAACTAAAATAAAATAAAAAATAATAACAAGAATATTTTGAATTATGATAGTGACTTAACAATTATTCAAAATGAATTTATCAGTTACTTATACATATAATATTATTTTAAATGAAATTCATTCAATATAATTCAATGTAATTTTGAACATTATTGTCAAACGTTTAATCATTAAGATAAGATTTAGTTTATTCAATTATTTCACACAGATAACATTATTTTAAATAATAATGAATTAATCAATTCAATGTAATATTTATGATATTATAAAAAATGAATTTTTTAAATTAATATATATATATGAAGTGAACGTGAATTGGGATTGCAAAATAGAAAGAATATGGGGTTGGGGTGGGGGGGGGGGGTATTATAAACTTTCATCGAAAGTAAAAAGACAATAATAATAAAATCCTTTACAATCTTTTAACAATTGATTGTACTAACGTCAAATAAAATGGACCCATAGAAAAAAAAGAAATATAAAAAAATAAAAGAAATAATCGATTGTTTTGGTTTCTCTTTCTAATTACTTTTATCTTCTTTCTCGTCTTTATTATCTTTAGAAAATTGTTCCTCATTCGACCGTACTCAACCTTTTACGCTCATTAACTTTCACCCCTGTACCACTCTCCCCCCTGCCCCCCACTCTTATTTGGTCCTTTCTTTTACCAAATACTCGAATTTACCGATACGATATCCTAATGGGGAACAAAGATATTTAATTGCAATAGATAAAAATGAGATAAAAATGAAAGAAATAAAAAGTAAGTAAATCTTGAAATGTAATAAAAGAGTTTTGGGGGAAATTAACAAGGGGGATGATTATTGATAAATAATTGATATAGGTGTATCATTATTTTATATATATCTTTAATTATAATTATTATTATTTATTATTATTATTAGAAAAAAGAGAGAGAGAGAGAGAGAGAGAGAGAGAGAGAGAAAGATATTGAAACAAAATGTTTTGTAGAAATTAACAAGGAATTATTTTTCATAAATAATTAATAGGTGCATCTCATTATTTAATATCTTAATTATAATAATAATAATAATAATAATAATAATTTAATTATATTTAATTATAATAATATTACTTAATTATAATAATAATAATTTCATTTTCTTTTTTTTTTTTTATATTATATATACTATAATTATTATATAGGAGAAAGAAAGTTTAAGAAGAAGAAGGAAAAAATTTCTACAAAAACTAAAAGTAAGAAAATAAAATAAAAAATTAAAAAATTAAAAAATTAAAATAAAATAAAATAAAAGAAGATTATAAGAATAAGAAAAAGAGAACGAAGAGAGGAAAAAAAAAATATAATTTTCCGTTACTCGTAATAGACACTTAAAAACTTTTTTCTTATGAACATTTCAATATAACTTCATCCAATTAATGTTTAAAAATCTTCCCTTGCGTTTCTACTTTTTCTTTTTCTTCTTCTTCTTCTTTTTATTTTTATTTTTCTTCACTGTTTTTCTCGTACTCGATCGTTTTCTCATAATTAAAGGTAATATACAAATTTGTTTACTACACGTTGCACGCGATCTTTGAAATACCTGACAATTAAGATCATTCTGACAAGAATATACGATTAAAAATAAATATGTTATGGAAATAACACGTTTCATTAAACAGCATTTAGTAAATCTATGCAATTTCTTAATTGAAATATCATTCGACTAAAGTATATATAATTTTAATAAACGAAATATTCCATCTCATTATTATATTAACCTAACACGTAATAATTATATCTAAGTAGTAACTTAAAAGAAGATAGATACTTTCGTGGAAAAAATTAAACTAATAATCGATGATATTGTTAATAGAAAAAAAAAAATCATATTGATCTTAAAAAATAATAAAAAATAAAATATATATTATATAATAAAATATGATATATAGATATATTATCAATGCCAAAAAAATAAAATAAAATATCCTTTAGTCGTACTCACATTTTAATTTAAAAAAAAAAAATAAAAAGAAATCTTCTTGTTTTTTTTTTTTAATTAGGCTCAAAACTTTTCAACTCACCCTCATGTTTTATTTTCTTTTCTTTTTTCTTTTACTGCATAACATTATTATTATTATATTTGTATGCATTTTGTCGAATAATTAATTATGAATATTATTATTATGATTATTATTATTATTATGAGTAAAGAAAAAATATAAAGAAAATGAATATAAATTCGTATAATAATAATTCTAACGTAGTAATATTATTCAACGGTTTAGAATGAATATGATGATCCATCGACGCCATTGGCTCAAAATGGTTGACAAGATCTCTCTAATCTCCCTTAGGGTATATCGCAAAGTATAATAATATATTCAGAAAATAAATCGTCCTTCCGGCGCCGGTAATCACGAAAGCCGCCTTCTATTTTCCTCGGATGTTGATGTTACCCATCCAACGAGCTTTTGCATCTTTGTTGCTAACTCATCCTCGGTTGTAACAGGATTTAACCAATTACGTTGAAGCATACGTACCGTCACTTCAATAGATTAGAATCTATATACTCTTACAAAGATTGACTAACATTCAGATACTATTTATATATATTTTTAAATATATATATTTAATATTTTAAACAAAATTCATTCATATATATATTTTTATCTAATATTAATACGAATGTTTCATTTATATCTATGATTGAAAATATATATGTATGTATTCTTTTTTTATTTTCTAATTTGCAATTATTTTTCGATTAATTAAACACTAGAATTTAACTATCTTAATTTCACGTTAACTATATATATATATATTTTTTTAATTTGCAATACACAATACGTGAGATAAAGTTTCTTAATATTATTTCTTTATTATAATACATTATCGCGATAAAAATAAATAATTTACGAAGATTGACTACCATTCAAAGACTATTTTTATATATTTACTATTTTATATATTTCATTCATATATATATATATTTTTATCTAATATTAAAATGAAAGTTTCATTTATATCTATGATTAAAAATATATATGTATGTATTCTTTTTTATTTTCTAATTTGCAATTATTTTTCGATTAATTAAACACTAGAATTTAACTATTTTAATATTTCACGTTAACTATATATATGTGTATATTTTATTTTAATTAGAAATAAATAATATATTATATATATAATTTTTTAATGTACAATACACAATACGTGAGATAAAGTTTCTTAATATTATTTCTTTATTATAATACATTATCGCGATAAAAATAAATAATTTACGAAGATTGACTAACATTCAAAGACTATTTATATATATTTTTATCTAATATTAAAATGAAAGTTTCATTTATATCTATGATTAAAAATATATATATGTATTCTTTTTTTATATTCTAATTTGCAAATATTTCGTGTAATTTAACACTAGAATTTAACTATCTTAATTTCACGTTAACTATATATGTGTATATTTTATTTTATTTAAAAATAAATAATATATAATATATATATTTTTTTAATTTACAATACACAATACGTGAGATAAAGTTTCTCAATATTATTTCTTTATTATAATATATATTATCACGATAAAAATAAATAAATTTATCTTTTCATAATCACGTAATATTTCAAAACTTGCAATTAGATAAAAACATTAGAATATTAAAACGAATAATGATATTATTATACGTAACATAATATAACATTATTAGTCGTATTCGACAGTAATTGTAAGATCCTATCAAAAAGATCTATTTAACCGGATATATCGATCAAACTTGAAATACTAGTCTGCACTATTTTAAAGTTAAGATTAATATATACAAAGGGGGAAGATGGGAGGAGGGGGGAAGTCGAAATAACTCGACTCGAGAGTATGGAATAATTCTCTTATGAGATTTCTGATAAATTGCACCTCTCTCTTTCTCTCTCTCTTTCTCGTTTTGTTTGAAAAATTTTTTTTTTTTTAACCAATCAGTAACATGACGTAGTCTCATCATCCTATATATCGGTTCGGGTAAAACTTAGCCAACTAGCAGTCCCGTATTACGCATTTCCCAGTGTCGAACGTTTAATTAATTGCCAGCAATTCTACTAGTATAGCAATCTATATGAAACGTATAGATATCGATAGGAAACCCCGTCGAGGTTTCAAACCTGGTTGAGTTCCAATAGGAAAATGAAGTGGTTCACGAGTTCACTGAACAATCCTAGGCAGTAACCCCAAGGATTTACAGAAGTTAAGCTTTATAACACGTTTTCAAAACTACCAATCCTATCTGTCAATTAATACGTGACTCCTTTTTTTTCTTTCTATTTTTTCCCTACTGTCGAGTTATTTTATTTGATTTTTTTTATCTCTCTTTTTTATTTTATTTTTCTATAAAAATATTTATACACTTATGGACAATTAAATATTATCTCACATTTTGTTATTAATTTCTTATGAAATATTTATTCGTGTGCATTTAATTTTCTTGATTTTTTTGTATTATTGTTATATCATTCATATTATAATTATTCATAAATAAATTTTGATATTAAAGATGAGAAAAAAAAATAAGAATGAAGAATAAAACTAATATCGAAATATTTTCGATAATTTAAATATATACACACATATATATATATTTTTATTTTTACATACGATACGAAAAGAGGTAATGAAAGAAAAAAAAAAAATAATCTAAAGTTTAAAATGGTTAGAGAAATTAGTTTTAAATTCTAAATGAGTAAGAACCGGTGATTATTCTGATAGATAAAACACGCGTCGGTTGTGTTTCTTTCTTACTGTCAAGTTATTTTATTTGATTTTTTTTATCTATTCTTTTTTATTTTTCTATAAAAATATTTATACACTTATGGACAATTAAATATTATCTCACACTTTGTTATTAATTTCTTATGAAATATTTATTCGTGTGCATTTAATTTTCTTGATTTTTTTGTATTATTGTTATATCATTCATATTATAATTATTCATAAATAAATTTTGATATTAAAGATGAGAAAAAATAAAAAGAATGAAGAATAAAACTAATATCGAAATATTTGCGATAATTTAAATATATACACACACACACACATATATTTATATTATTATTTTTGCATAAGATACGAAAAGAGGTAATGAAAGAAAAAAAAAAAAAAATAATCTAAAGTTTAAAATGGTTACAGAAATTAGTTTTAAATTCTAAATGAGTAAGAACCGGTGATTATTCTGATAGATAAAACACGCGTGGGTTGTGTATTATTTATATACCCGTAGAGAAGATGCGATTATTTGCATGGCAGCAAGAACATATATATGTATATATATATATATATGTGATATATAAATACATATATCTAAAGTTGACGTATCGGCAGTCCGTGCTATGTCTCGTGCAAGACATCGAACTGAACTAATTGGATAGACGTGATTTAAGGTAGTCCATTTTAAAGATGACTACAGGCGGTGCGAGCAACCGCGAAATTCCAATGGCTGATAAGTTATTCCAATAATTCTCCAACAAGTAATATGTAAATTTTCTAAGTATTAACTTGTGAAAAAAAATAGAAAAGAAAAGAAAAATAAAATCAAAAACTGTGTGGAATGTATTGCGTGAGAATTCGACGATGGAATTTATTTAAAAGTAGTATATCGTGTAGTTCGAAGCATATCGAATTACAAATCGGTGCAATTTAAATTAGAAAAGAAAACGAAATAGGGAAAGAAAATAAAAAATAAAGAAAGTATTAAAAATTTTATATATATATGTTTGTATGTATTATTTGTACCGTTAACTGGTTAATGATTCGTACATTTACCGATTAGTTATGCATTCGCTAGATTCGAATTCAAATTTCATTAAAAATGTAAATATATATTATAAAAAATAATAGAATTTATTTAACAGTATATCGAGTTCAAAGTATAAGACAAACGTTAACTCTTTTTCGATTAAACAAAATATCTTTATCTATATACCGATTTATAAATTATACGATTAGTTATAAACCCTTCGTAAGATTTCAATTCAAATTTCATTCGTAAAATGTAAGACCGATATAAAAAATAATAGAATTTATTTAATAGTATCAAGTTGAAAATATAAATCAAAGTAAACTTTTTCAATTAAACAAAATATCTTTATCTATATACCGATTTATAAATTACACGATTAGTTATAAACCTTCGTAAGATTCTAATTCAAATTTCATTAAAAATCTAAATGTGTATTATAAAACATAATAGAATTTATTTAACAGTATATCGAGTTCAAAGTATAAGTCAATGTAAACTTTTTCAATTAAACAAAATATCATTATCTATATACCGATTAATAAATTACACGATTATAATTATAAACCTTTGCGAGATTCTAATTCAATTTTCATTCAAAACGTAAATGTATTCTAAAAAATAATAGAATTTATTAATAATAGTAACAAGTTCACACAAAATATAAATCAACTTAAACTTTTCCAATTAAACAAAGTATATATATTTACCTATATACCTTATAAGATTTAACGATATATAAATTATACAATTTAGTTATACACCTTAGAAAAGATTTTCATTCATATTTCATTGTAAACATATACGACCGATATAAAATGTATCTTACATGAATGAAAGAAAGAAATATAGTTAAAAACCATAAGGTTAACGGGCATAATATTAGACACACGCGTATCCTTACGTGGCTAGTTAACAGAATAAAATTATGCACGAGTTTAAAAGGTCTTTCCTTAATGGGTTTTATCGAGAGAAGGTAGAAATGAAGGAAGAAGGGGGAGTCAAGAAAAGGGGAACGAGAGAATCCGTGCTGCTTCTGCTGCAGCTGTTTCATAGCCACGATAACTACCGTGTGATATTGAATGGGTAGAGAAAGAGAGAAAGAGAGAGAAAGAGAAAGAGAGAGAGAGAGAGAGAGAGAGAGGTAATGTAGCTTCCTAGTACAAAAAGATAAGTTAGAATAAAACCTGGAAGCTTATGGGGTGGTATATAAAGGAAAGATTTCTAGCATATAGGTTTAAACCACCACGTAACTGTTCTAAAGAAAAAGGGAGAATCCTTGATGATGGTTGAGAGCCCTTTCTTTTCTTCTTCTTCTTCTTCTTCTTCTTCTTCATAGTTGATAGGGCCGAATATTATTGGCTATGGACACTGATTTGCCGTTTAATTTATGAAGATTTATGAGAGAACAAAAATAAAAATAATAGCAAACAAAAGTATCGATTATTATCGAAAGTTTTGTTAATATTGTTTAATTTAAATTAATTTGTTATATTTATACGTTGTTTTCGTTCCCTTCATTTTATCATCGTCAAATAATTTTTTGCAATATACTGTAATCTGAACATAACATATCCAGATAATTGAATTAATTATTTATTTAATCCTACAATTACAAAACTTATTTTTTTAATCTTCAAACTACAAACTGGGGTTATATATTTACCCCCTAAGGTTTTTTAATCCTAAAAATTGTTCTGATACCAATAATCAGACTTATAAGTATATAAATTTTTTGTTTATTTCATACCAAAGAGAATAGTGAAGAACAATTTCAATTTTACTAAAGTTTAATTAGTGAAAAATCGATTGAAATAAATTAAAGTACTGAAAAACGATCAAATCTTCATTTAAGTTTACTTGGGATATAGATATCTACCCTAGTTAGTAATTCTAGGGTTAAAACTAAATTAAAAAAAAAGAAATAAGTAACATTTATAAAACCGGTCGCGTAGAAGATATTCAACAACGTTAGTATATTTTATTATATCTCCGATGAAGCTAGCTAGCAACGAACCAACCAACCAAGCAAGCACAACCAGCAGCAACAGCAGCAAGGTACTCAGGAAAATTGGACCACCTGGTGGTCTCTTGGGAATGAGCGTGAATTCTATACCCTTGTGGTAGAAAGAAAAAGATAGATAGATAGATAGATAGAGAGAGAAAGAGAGAAAGAGAAGGAGAATAAGGAAAGGGATGGAAAGGGATAGAAAGAGAAGAAGAGAATCGGAACCGAGGCGATCGTGTCCCACCAATAGACGTTTCAATAACGTAACTCCGCACGAGGAGCATTAATTGAGGAGAGAGTGTGAGAGAGAGAGAGAGAGAGAGAGAGAGTTGCTCGGCAATATGGGTGCTCCCATTACGTGAATAAATCACCCCAGATTAGAATGGAGGGTGGTATACCACCTCTACCCAGTTACCTTCGACTCGTAGGTGTATACCGTTTCTCGTTGGTGTTAGTTGTTGGTGCCGCAACAACAACCGAGTCGCGAGAATCCACCACCAGCCACCAACCCCCCACCCATTCCACCCCTGTGTGTCCCGTTCCACCAGGACACGCCGGTTCGTACCGGAGGTCCTCGTAAATTACCCAACGAATCAATATCGTCCTCTTCCCTGCTTCAATCTATACCTACAACCACCATCACCATCACCACCACCAACACCATCACCCAACGCAAAACCTCCCCCCTCACCTGGTCGGCTTGGTTCTCCAAGAAGAAAGAGAGAGAGAGAGAGATGGGGAGTGTGTGTGTGTGTGTGTGTGCTTTTATCGGCCGTACGATTTCGAGGGATACGCAAGTAGTAATGGTGGTGGTAGTGATGGTGGTGGTGGTGGTAGTAATAGTAACGTGGGGGGCTTTTACGGAATATATCCTAGCTTTAGAGTATATCGTACGGATATTCCACGGAAACGGACGTTTAACGTCTACGAACTTCGGGAATATTTACTGCCTTTCCCCCAAAGGAAGAAAGATGAGAGAAAGAGAGAGAAAGTGTGTGTGTGTGTGTGTAAGAGAGTGAGAGAAATAGATAGAAGCAAAGTGGTAGGAAACTTTCGATCACCCCTTTTCGATTCATTCGATCCATTCTTTCTAAAGTTTGTCTTGTTTTGTTTTTTTTTGTTCTAATCGATTTACGATCGGCTCAACGCGCGACGAATTTTTTTTTCCGAGATATTATCACACACATAAAGAGAGAGAGAGTGAGAGAGAGAGAGAGAGATTTATTGACAATTTATTAAACCGTTTTCTTGTTTTTTTTTTTTAATCATTTACACGTATACATAATTAATTTTTTATTTTTCGTTTGTTATAAGAAAATTTAATTCGTTTAATAATCTATAGATTAAATTCTTTACGATATAGGATTTATTCAGATAATAATAAAATAGACGAATCCACGTTGCATAGAAATAAAAGCCAAGAAAATAAAATTGTCGCGATAAAAAAAAGAACACTGTTCAAATTGTTTGCAATAATTGATGGAATCGTAATTGGTATACTTGAATGTTTGTCAATACAAATGAATAAATATATTAATAATAAATATAAATATAATAATAATATAAAATATATAATAATAATAATATAAATATATTATAAATAAATATATTTTGTCAATTGTCTCTTTACGTAAATAAGACGATGATATAATTTTTAAATCTATACGCAAATAAAAAACTATTGCAATATTTCAAATACATGCATCATGCACATGCATGCATGCATATACGGTGCATCAAAAAAAGTGGGACACTTTTAATCCCAGCGTGTATCCCAATAAATTAAATAATATTCATTCTTCTTCCTCATCTTCTTCTTCTTCTTCTTCTTCTTCTCTCGTTCCCCAGCATCCTACTTATACAGTAAAGAATTTGATTTTATCGAAGGGGGATGAGAAAGGGTGGAAAAGAAAACGACAACAAAAAATCAAGATTAAATTCCAAATGAATCGTTCCTTATAGTCGAAAGCCAATATCGTATCGATAATCGGATTTCGTGACTGCATCACCACCATCAACACCACTACATCCCCTTCCACCCTCTCATTGTGCGTGAATATAGTGCATCATTTTTCTCTATCTCTCTCTCTCTCGTGTAGTATTTTTTATAGTAACAATCTAGTTTCGAAAGATAGAATGAGAAAAGGATAAAAACGTGAATATTATTTTACATAAATATAAATCCCTAAAATAATTAAAGATTCTTTCGTGATTCGATTTCTTATGGGGCGAGATGGGGAATATAAACAGCAGATGCTTTACCATCTCTCTCACTCTCATAGCTACTGTTATACTTCATTTTTTTTGACAAAGAATATGTTCCACTTCTTCTTCTATTTTTTTTTTTTGTATTTTTCTCATTTATTTCTTCTTTTGATTTTTCTCATACCAACCCCATTCACAACAATAACAACAACAACAACTTCCACATATCACCAAAGATATCAAACCTAACAACACGAGTTGAAGCTCAAGAAAGTGTTCTCGTTTCGTTATGGTTAAACCCACCCCTCTTCCCACCCCCACCCCTAGCAGAACGAAAATTGCGACCATCACGCACAACATAAGTTTGCTTCTTTTACGGGGGTAAGTAAGTAAGTATAGTAATACTAACGTTGAAAGCTTTGCCGATGAAGCAACTTCTTCATCATTAATTATAGTCTTGCGAGGAGAACAAACAAACGAATGAACGAACAAACAAACAAACAAACAAAGATAGAAAGAAAATGAACGAACACTAACATATGGTTTTTCCTTTTTCTCGTTCTACTTTTGCAACAATTTCCCACCCCCCATTCCTACCCCTATCCCCATCCCCAGTAAGTAATTTGACCGACGAGCTTCTATCATTTCTTATTTTCTTCTTTTCTTATTTCCATTAATTTTCCCCCCTGCCACACCCCCCCACCCACACGTATAAATGTTCTTATTTATTAATACTAAGTTTATTCTTAGGGAAGTTGTTTTTTGGACTGGTT
>JACGWG010000024.1:1475300-1510705 GCA_023678865.1 Polistes exclamans | reverse complement strand
TATATATATATATATATATATATATATATATATATATATATATATATGTTCGATGAGTAAACAAAATCCGAATCGTTCTACTTCGAGAGCCATAACGCCGATAATTTTCATTTGGAATGTCAATAGATACATTCCCAGTGGGTTCATACCCAGAGTTTCATTCGTAGGTACGATCCTCGATAGGAAAACCCTGAACGAAAATTCGATGAAATATGTATTATATCGGAAAATAAAACAGAAGAATCGATAACGTTCAATATCCATAATTATCACATTATACATATACGTATGAATACCTATATACTATTATATACAATATTAGCCAAAAGTTTGAGAAATCCTTATATATTCAGTAAAACAAAATATTTATATGAACAAAATTAATAATAACATGTTAATATATTCTAAATTATTTGAAAGCCAATTAAGTTTCACAAATAGTTTTCATTTCATTACATTTTTTCATGATTCTCTTATAGAAATTGTTATAAATGTTACAATAGAAACATTTCATATCGATCATTAAAAATTATCTTTAAACTATCTATATAAATTGCATAAGAGTAGTATGAATCTAAACAAATATTGTAATCTTTTAAACAAATATAATTATATCATAAATATAAGTATATACAATTTATTTTAAAAAAAAAAATCAAATAAACGATAACAAACTTTTGGCTGTGATATTATTTAATTCTCCTGATAAAAGATAATATAAATACGTTAGAATATTTTCCTAATATTTAGACTAATATTCTCTTTGTCTCTCTTTCTCTCTTGTTAACTCTTGCTACCCGTTAGAGGTCGATTTCTTCGTGTTATTCGACCACCGACGCCTTGTAACTCTCGCTTAATTGCTCAGGGAGATAACGTTTGCCTCCTGGCTAATTGCAAATAGACGAACTAACTGCATAATACTTGGGTTTGTTACGATCCCTCTCTCTCTCTCTCTCTCTTTCTCTACCATGTAAGAGAACAAGTTATCGCACTGATTTCCGGCGATGGAGGCACTCAGGCGTTAATTTAGAATGACCATCCTAGGGATACCACCTCATACCGTTAGCATCTCTTTTATTGCGATCACTTTACTTCCTGCCACGTGCCAAGGATTACTTAGGACATAAGTGAGTTAATATTGCGTAGGTGCTGAGTCACGCACGATATTCTCTTCTCTTTATCTTTCTCTCTCTCTCTCATAGAATTTCTAATTCCAAAGAAAAGAGAAAGAAGAAGAAAATATCGTTTCTCATCCCCCCCCCTCCACCCTCTTTTATCTTCTTCTTCTTCTATTTACCAAAGTTTACATGAACCAGGTGTGTTTCTTGTAATTCATTCCAAAAAGCTTCTAGAAATATAATGTACAAACTATATTACGTAGGATAACTGTATTAAGAAAATATTCATTGAATTATTATACAGACCTTGTTTGTTGTGTCTTCTTCTGGAAATGGTGGATTTCACAAAGTGGGTAGGGGTAGTAGTATTGTCGTGAAGATATATAACGTGCTGCATGGTGTGCTGTTTCATTTTGTTTTAAGAACCTACACAATATTAAACATTTTGTTTATTTGATTTTAAACACAAGTTTCTATCAATTTGAATAAGATTTAATTAGAATATGTAATTGATTTTTAACTTATTTCCCCCATTATAGAAAAGAAAAGAAATAAATGTATTCGGTAAACTTCATACAAGGATTGATAAAATTTAAAACAGAGAAATATGGCGCGTGAAGTTGAGTCGGTATACCACCGTCGGTATATACCACTGTCGGTATGTTTGATTTACAGTTTTCTGTAATGATTATACAAGTAACAATATCTATTGAATTTTATTTGAACTAGGAATGAATCTTAAACGACAATGATTTTACTGGTTCTCGATTCGTAACGTCAACGAAGTTAACACACTATTACTGTTTGAGGAAGAAAGTTACAAATAAACACACGTTTAAAAGACTAATCAAATTATCAATATGTCTGGTTACACTGGACAAGACAATTTTTGGGCTCAGCCGGACACTCAGAATCCTTATAAACCCGAGTTACGTTATTTCGAACCACCTAACCCACAATCAGAGTTTCATACTTATACCACAGAAGAATTATCATCTCAATACAATGTTTATTCGCCTAAAAGTTATTTAGATCCAACGCAGGGTTCTTATGCTGGTGAAATGTTTTCGCAAGATGATTTTACCAAAGGTATTATAACATACGATAAGAATTATTGAGAAATATTTTATACACATATTTAGATAGATTGGATATTGAACAAATTCTACTCATAGGTGACCACGGTTTTGGAGAAGATGAAGTAGAACCACCGTTGTTAGAAGAACTTGGTATTGACCCTGATCGGATTGTACAAAAGACATTGGCCGTACTAAATCCGTTTCATAGGAGAGGACAAATTGATGATGCTAATTATCTTCTTCAAGATTCTGATTTGGCTGGACCGGTTACATTTTGTTTAGCTCTTGCTGCATTCCTTCTTTTAGCCGGTTCCAAAGCTCATTTTGGTTACGTTTATGGTTTAGCAACAATCTCATGTTTAATGATGTACATTCTTCTAACATTAATGAGTAGTACTAATAATATTACTTTATTATCTGTGGCATCTGTATTAGGATATTGTTTATTACCTGTTGTAGTACTTTCAGCGTTTAGTATTTTTACTACTCTTCGTGGTACAGTCGGTTTAGTTTTCGCAGCTTTGGCTGTAGCTTGGGCAACTCTATCTGCTTCTCGACTTTTGTCTACCATGTCTGGAGAAAATAATCAGCGTCCTCTTATAGCATATCCTTGCTTTCTTCTTTATGGAGTGTTCACTTTGATTATCATTTTTTAAATGATGAATCTATGAAAATCATATTACATATTAATTATATATCCAACTTTTTTATTCTTAAACAAATCAAGACTCTTAATTAATTATTTTGTATTGTAAACCCAATATACTCCCACAATTGCAATAATTTGTCTTTTAAATATATAAATACAAATAAAGTGTATATAATTTTATTAAAACTAGAACGAGATATATTTAAATACACAACATTTGACTTTTAACAATAAGATTCATTATTCTTTTTTTTCTTTTTTAAGAAATTATTTAAAACTATAAAATGCATGTAACAAATTAAAAAAAAGAATAAACATTTGTCATAATTTGTAAATAAATTTCTTATATAAAATATATATATATAATATATATGCGCAATCTTCATTATATAATTTTTTAATTTCGATGTTTTCAAATAAAAGAAATTATATTATTATATCTTAAAGTCTAATTCTTGTTTATTAAGTTTATTGTTGGTCAATTTTTTATTTTCATAAATTATCAGAGAACCTCTTCTATTTATAACTTGTTTCTTACATCGGGTTCCGTAGTGTAGCGGTTATCACGTCTGCTTTACACGCAGAAGGTCGCCAGTTCGATCCCGGCCGGAACCAAGCTTCTCTTTTTTTTTTTTTTTTTTTCTTAAAATACAAATTTTTTCGGACAAAATATTTTTACCTTTGTAATTTATAATAATATTATTAATAAATAATTTTGTCGTATATATATATATTATTTTATCTCGTTATTAATTACGATTATAATTTATATGCACAGGTCTGCCATCAGATCCTGCACAAGTACAACAGCCCATTTTAGTTTGCACAGCCCACATTCATTGGGATCCTGAATTTTGTGATGTTAAATTGATACAAACTATGATGTTAAGCAATGAATTACGTTCCATTTTGGACCAAGCTGGCCAGTCTTTCCGACCTGGTCATAAGCCTGATTCTTCCAACGTGCAGCTTTTACTTTGTGGCGATTTTAATTCCCTACCTGATTCAGGTAAATCGTTATAATATTATATATTTAAAAAATAAAACAAAAATCTGTATTAGTATTAAATAATTACTAATGAATAATTCTTTTTTTTGTTTTTTTTTTTTTACATTGAAAACCTAGGTGTCATTGAATTTCTTACATCCGGACGCGTTGCAGCTGATCATCGCGATTTTAAGGAATTAGCTTATAAATCATGCTTACAAAAGATCTCTGGTTGCGATAAACCAAATGAATTTACACATTCTTTTAAACTTGCATCTGCCTACAGTGAAGACATTATGCCTTACACTAATTACACGTAAGTTACAAATATATTATTTTAATATCAGATGAAGAAACAATAAAGAAATACATTTTTATTGATTTTATTGAGATAAAGAAAAATTATCCTTCTTGCAGGTTTGATTTCAAAGGCATAATAGATTACATTTTCTATTCTAAACAAAGTATGGTACCTTTAGGACTGCTAGGACCGTTGAGTGCAGATTGGTTTAGAGAACATAAAGTGGTAGGTTGTCCTCATCCGCATGTACCATCCGGTAAGTTCTTTTATAATATTTTTAAATAAAAAACAAAAGCAAGAAAAAAAAAAAAGAAAGTACTCTAGTAAGTTAATATATAAAAATAAATAATATTAATTTTTTTTTCAGACCACTTTCCATTGTTAGTAGAACTAGAAATGACACCAACAGTAGGAACAAGCAACGGTTTGATCTCACGCAGGTAGCAGCCGCTGCGATCTAGACCCAAGTAATAACAAGGGAATGATATAAAATAATAAAAATAAAATCTTTATCACTCCTTCTCTTACTTCAGGCTCTAGTAATATCACTCGCAGTCGACTACTATTCTAATAGCGAATATTACGAATACTCCACATTGCCGCACATTCAACATGCTGACAGACATATTGATGAATTATTCTAATGACCAGGTGAAGGGAGTCGTGTTGTAATGCGTTTAGCCCATGTATAGTGTATTGCATTTTTAAGACCTAACTTCCCATGTTAAGAGTAACCATAAAACTCTCTATCTCTCTCTCTCTCTCTCTCTTTCTCTCTCTATTACCATCATAATATGTAGATACCTATTTTCCTACAAAAAAAAAAACAAATGATATTCCGATCAAGCCTCTGTGATATCGTCATTAACAATTGGAACAATTTCACATATTTATTATTAACTTAACAAGCTAGTATCTACTAGAAAACAAATCCTAATCTCTTCCTAAATGTCATTACAACATTCTCCAAGCCAACTTTTGATAAGAATGCTGCCATCCAATGACAAATTGTATTTTTAAACGAAAGAAAACAAAACAAAAAAAAAGTAATGAAAACATACACGCTATACTGGGCTGTGCGAAGTGATCGGAGTTGACTTAACAATTTCAATGCAAGTACAAATCTGTTCTTATTGGCCACGTATATTGATAATGATAATGTTATATAAGGAAATAGATGATATTTGTAGCAAATGTAATTGTAAGTATGGTAAAATGTAACGATGTTCGTCTATCATAGTAACACATTGAGATATCAGTTGACATTCATCATTAGGTATTTTCATTTTCAATTAATTAATAGATAAATATCTCAAAAATCCAATTTACTACTTGATAATTCAGTTGTAAAGTAGATAAATATTATAGGTAATACATAATAACGAAATGTTCATATTTGTACAACTGCATTTCTTTTTTTTTTATTGTTTTTTTTTTCTCGTCGAACGAACAAAAAAAAAATATATATATATACATACACGTACATACGTATTACTTGACGAAACGTTTCATGTAAAAAAATGTATTATCATTATGAATTGGAAAAATAAGATTGACTGTTATTAATTAAACCTTTTTTTTTTCTTTTTTTTTTTTTTTTTTTTTTTTTTTGAAAAAATTTCAAAAATAAAACAATTTGTTATAAGTACAATGATTACTATAGTTACCATATATAAAATTCATAGAGACACACAACTGAATTATGCAAGTAATCGATAAACATTTATTTGTCAAAGACGTATGTGTAGTAAATGTTGTATAAAGTAGACTATTATCTTATAGTTTTAATTAACGATCGTAGATATGACATTCTGAATTGTACATTTATTCATTCGCAATACATTTTTCATGTGACAGAAAATATGGTCCTTGAAAGAAACAAAAAATGTATTTAAACCTTATATAGCTTATTGACTTCAGGCCTAACGTAATACATTAATAATATTTCTCTTGCAATATATTTAAAGTAAAACATTTCAATCGCAACAAATACATAGTCATTATAATATCATTTTAACTAAATAGTAAAAGTAATAGTATAAAATAAAATAAAATATAAAATATAATATAAAAATAATTTGTTTTCACCCTTAAAAAACGATAAAGTGTTGATGAAATTTGCAAATTCATTTTGATTTTGTTAATAATTAAAGGCTTATTTAGAGAATGAGAGAATAAATATAACAACACAGGACCTTAATTTAATTTTAAAAACTTGTCGAAAAAAAAAAAACAATATCAATGGTTTTGTAGCAATTGAATGTTTCATAATATAATAAATATAGGTGAGAATCCTATATAGTATAATAGGATTATTGTAATAATATTTGTTGTGAAGAGAAAACATATGTTAGTTTTATGAATGTTTTTGTCATCGAACGTGTTTTATTTAATTATTACAAAAGAAGAAGAAAAAAAAAAAAGAAGAAAGAAAGAAAACCAAGTTTTCACGAATTCATACGAGAATGCTAATCGACTGCAATATATTAAACAAAAACAAACAATAAAAAAAAAGAAGCGAAGAAAAAGGAGATTAATAAAAGAACATCCATCTCTCTTACGCGGACGAATAGATTACGTTATAATAATGAAATTTATATCAGCATTTAAAAACACTAGGTATTTATAAAAACTTTTTAAAGATACTTTCTTGCTAAGTGTGTCGCGTAGTGTAGTGTATATATATATACATACACTAAACTATGAATCTATGAATCTATGAGTAATCTGCTAGTATTTCATTAATTAGATTATATGGGATATATAAGTAACGATTATGTTTAGAACAAAACAATTATTAATTATATGCAACTGTGTAAAGTAACGCCAAACATCAGTTAAATTATGTTTTTATTATTTTTTTTTATATATATATATATATGAATAATTCATATCGTTACACTTTCAGCAGTACTTAGTGAGTCTAATTATTTAAATAAATATTAAAAAAGAAAAATTCAATGTTTAGATATTAGATAACGAATCATGCTCTTATGCATTTTGGCTTATGATAAGACTATAACAATGAAGTACTAACCGATTACCATATAATTAATTTTGAATACTGGGAAGCTCTGAAGAAATGAAATTGAAAATGTCTTGATAGTCATTTCGGGTCACAACGCTTGCAGTTTAATTAATATGTACACCGAGTAAGTTACTTGTATCACTTGCATCAATATTATGCTCGATGTTTTATCATTGATATTATATTTTTACTACTCATTATTATTCCTTAAATATATGAATTTATATTCGAGATCAATCAGTATTAAATTATATCTGATAAAATGAATGCGTGAATAATTATTAACCAAAAGATATTGTAAAGAATTGTAAAAGCTTTATCTATTAATTTATGCATAATATTGATTTAATAGTGATACCATGTCTTACTGCCTCATATGTCTCTCTCTCTCTCTCTTTCTTTCTCTATCTCTATCTATCACACACTCTTTATATCTCTATTTCATACTCTTTCAATTATAAAAGTGCTACAAAAACATATACACAAAGATCTTTAATAATTTGTCTGCCAGTTATTATTTTTAAGAATGATTTTCCAATGCGCTTACATTTTTTTATATTGTACACGTAATTATTGAAATTTCTTTTTCGAATTGTAAACAATAAAATAAAATGAGAAGTTTGATAAATATGCTAATAAAAAAAAAAAAAAAAAAAAAACCGGACAAAATGTTTTATTGTAACTTAAAATATATAAGTTCATTTTCTTCTTCTTCGAAATGAAGCAACAATCTGTCAAACGAAAAAACTTAACATTTCTTTTATACAAACATAAAATATTATATTAATATATACATATACACACACACATATACATATCTAGATAATTTTTTGCGTTTATTGGAACAGGAAGTATATCGAAAAGTATTTCATTTTCAATTTATTATTTAGTTTTTGGCATATTAAAAAAAAGAAACAAGAAAGTAAGGATTTTCTTATTTGTCTTATTTATTATACATCTTCTGAGCATCTCCAGCATGTGTATCATTCAAATATATTAGTCTTAGAGAAGTTAATATTAAGTAGACATTTTTACTCTCGATTATATTATAATAATTATTCTTTGTGAGATTCTGTACAATGCGAACACTGTGTTCTGTTGCTTGGAATGTTTAGTGTATTTGTATAATTTCCAACTTTGTAACGTGTAATTAATGCCTGTTATTCTCTGTACTATGCAATTTAGGTATAATACAATATAAAACTTACTTAAGAATATAATATATATATAAATATATGTATATATGCATATATGTATATATATATTATACAAAAGGGACACTATGTATGCAATACTGCATAAGTTTATATTATTCAATTAAATCAAGAAAACATTTTGTTTATTATTAAATTCGAAGAAAAGAAAAAAAAAAGAAATAAGAAATAAAAAGACAACATTTGTATAGAATTTATTATAATACTTTAAAATAAATTTTAGTACTCTCTTAAATAAATTCATATTTTTACTCAAAAAAAAGCATCCATTTTAATGAGATTAATGTATTTCTTGATTTATGAACTGAAAATTGAAAGGATATTAGGATATCATAAATGAATAATATATGATTCGATCTAATCATGTCATTTACTACGCAAAGATTATTAAAATGACTTGATTTGCTTCGATGCAAGTTTTATTTATGTACGAGAATATAAAAAAAAAAACAAAGAATATTGAGCGTGTAATTCTGCGAGTGAAAACGAACAAATTAGACTGTCTGAGGTAATAATAATTAAAAGAAAAGAAGAAAAAAAAAATAGAAAAAAGAATATTAAGCAAATCCTGACCTCATATGTGGTATTGCACGAGTGTCGATATTTGACTTCCATAGATAAGAATTAAGTTATACAAAATAATAATAATAATAATAATAATAATAATAAAAATAATAATAATAATAATAATAATAATAATAATAATAATAATAATATTAATAAGATGAGCACAGCACATTTCAGCCTGTACTTTTATAAAAGAAAATTAACGTTCAAAAAAATTTGTAGACATTGGAACACAATTCTTGCGTCCTCAAAGTGCTAAATCTATAAATTCAGTCAGGTTTCGTGTAAGCTTTCAAAAATTAACTTTCGATAATTGAAGAATGCGAACAAATAATAATTTGAGGATTAAAAAAAAGATTTTTTTGGGAAAAATATATATAGATACATTAACTTGATTCTTGTGTAAAAGTGATATGCGACCTTGTGATCGATAGAAAGACCTAATTGATTATCGTAGAAATAATGACAATAGTACACTTCTATTGTCATTAAATTATTTCTAGAAATTAATAACTTCTCAATAATTAATATATTAATTGTAGTTTTTTAATTCACACATTTAAATGTAACGACAAAGGTAACTTTTAAATCTTTAAACTTTAGATATCTTCTTAAGTAAAATAATACATCATGCATTTAATCAATACCGTACGTACAATAAACACCATTTCATCGTACAATAGGAAAATGATTGCATTGTAATACATAATAAACATTGTGATTGTGACTAATGTACAGACATGATTTGTACTTCCCTTTTATATAAATGAATCTAAACATTGTAATCATAGATTATAGCAAAGCACAGATTAATAATCAAACATTAGAAATCTCTCTTTGTTAAACATTCGAAATGAAATAATACTCAAGAAAACATGGAAAGTACAAATATGTAGCTACACGGTCCTGATTGAATATTGGTAAAAAAAAAAAAAAGTTGTAAAGACATAACCAAGGAGAGAATGTGTCTAGTAGAATGTGTAAAATTATATCATGATCGAATGCTCTGTCAGTCCGCACTTAAATACCCTTTCGTGTTATTTAAATATACATTTTAAAAGTGGCATATACTTTACTTTTTATTAAAAATGCAATGATTGTATATGGGCTGCATTTGAATCATGATCGAATGTAATGATTTACTAAGCGATGCAAAATAAATGAAAAAAAAGATTTAAAGAGATATTATCTTTGTATGATATTTTTTCCTATCTAATCATAGATATATACATTAGCAGCAGATGAAATGAGAAACATCAAAATTAATAATATACTTTTAGTATATATACATTTTTATTCCACATCGTTACAAACGCTTATTTTTCAATTAATCGCTATTCTAATTAATTTCTTAAATATATTTAAATGTAGTATCTCGTTTATATCCAGTTACTATCTCTAATTTTACAATGCATTGTAAATAACGACTTAAAAATTCTTCCGTATAACCAGTTAAAAAGTACATTTTACCTGGATGTATAACACGATCAACAATACCGGCAATTCTAATTATATTATGTTGCCTTTTAATAATTACTTCGCATACAAATAAATTGTGCCACGTTCCTGTCATGAACCGTCTAATAAAGACATCTTCTAATGCTGTTTCAGCCGGTCTGTTTCCATCTTTTATATTTGCTAAATCGCAAAGAGATATTAAGTCATAATTATTATATTACGGTCATGTACTCACCGGTTTACTTCATACATACACGTATTCCAAGAGTTCCATGATTTTCTATGCGCAATGTAATGAGGTGGATTAGCCATTTCATATGTTAAACGTAAAGTTCTTTTTGGTGTTGGTTTATATCGAGCAGATTGTACTTTATTAACAACTGCGCTGACATGTATACAACGACGCAATGAAGGTTGCTGTAGAAAAGATATCTGCAAATATTAATGATACATTAGCATGATTGATAAGATTGTTTTAATCCTATGCATTTAAAGGTTTCAGAACTGAAAGTAAAAGTACTATGAATAAAAATAATCTTTGAGTGCATAACGTTATAATCATAGAGAGAGGTTATATTAGAAAACTTTGATTGTAATATTAAAAATGTCAATGATTACCTTAATTACATTAGCTGCACTTGCTAATAAGGCCATTTTCTTTGATCGATGGATTAAACAGTTAACTTTAATACATTATAACACAATAAAAAAACAAAGAATAGACAGATCAATTAAATTAAGATAAAATAAAGACGAACACCAGGAGTTATACTAAGTTCGCGCATGATCCACATGCGCAGAAACGTGCGCGCCAATATGACATAATTTAAATTTCAAATATATAAGCAAAGAACAAAATTACTAAAAATTAAATAATACTTTTATTAACAATAAATCAACGATAAAAAAGAAATTAGAAATAATTTCACAATGAAATATAATAAAAAATTGAAACAACGAATTAAACAATACAAGAATAAACAATAAATTCTATCATATCTTATAACAACATAATAATAATAAATGAAAGAAAAAGTATCTTTAAAAATCAAATTTCTAATAGAAAGAAAAAGAAGAAGAACAAAAGAGAAAAAGATAAAGAAATAGTGTAAAAGAATAGGGATATTAAAAAGAACTTTGGTAGATTATACTATGAAGAAGAAGGAAAAGGATGAAGGATATTGTAATGGAGTGGGGAGAAGGGAGAGTGCAGTAAAGGGGCGGGGCAAAAGCGTCGGTGGTTGGTAGCAAGAGAGAAGAGCGGGGATTGGTTAGCGAAGTGGTGGGGGGTAGCTCGATTCGTTGGAAACTCGGTGATCGGAGCGGGAGCACAGTGTGCGTCCTGACGTGACAATGGCGGTATTTACGATTGCAGTGCGGTGCATTATTGTGATCAGCTGATCGAACGCGGCGGTTCCGAGAAGATAGAATAATAGTGTGTGCGTGTGTGTGCGTGCGTGGGTGTTTGCGTGTGTGAAAGAGAGAGAGAGAGAGAGAGAAAGAGAAAAAACGAAAGAAAGAAAGGTGTCGTGATCAAAAAGGCAGAAAGGAAGAAGAAGAAAAAGAAAAAGGGTCAAGAGAAAAGGACGGAGAAAGTGAAAAAAAGAAAGAACTCACGAGGTGGTGGTGCGTGGTTCTATCGAGAAGTAAGGTGTTTAAAGGAGGAAGGAAAATATTATTTTAGTAAAAGACGATGTCGTCATCATCGTCGTCTTCTTCTTTTTCGTTTTCGTCGTTTTCATTATTATTGTTGTCATCATTGTCAACGTTGTCATCGTGGTCGTATTCGTGAGAGATCGACTGTGCCTTCGTAGGCGCCGTCATTCCTAATCCCTTTTATTGTGTGTTTGTTGCTAATATATTAGTAGTGTTCTTCCCCCCTTTATATCCGGTGTGTGTCGTGCACGAATGCGTGAAATTCGCACGAGAGGTAGATAAATGTCTCTCAACCATGCCCGCCGTGCGGAAGTACAGAAGGGATACCAGTGAAGTGAGCTGTTGCCTCAAGTACGTCATCTTTGGATTTAACGTCATGTTTTGGGTATGTTTTATCAAATTTATTTTTATTCATTTACAAATTCTTTTTTTATTTTTATTCATTTTTAATGTATTTTATTTTTATATATAAGATAAATATTTCACGAGTTTTCTTTTTTTGTAAAATATCGATTTATCGAATCTCGATCCTTATTCATCTTACGTACTTTCCGATTGGTCAATATTTAATACGAGATATTATTGAAAAAGGAAATTGAAGTTTTTCTTTTTTTACGAAGTAAACTATGTAATAATAGCAATGCAGTTTATCTATATATATATATATAATAGTTATTTTGTAACGGTTAATAGAGCAAATACGAGTAATAACTTGTTTCGTCTTGTTTCTTGTTGAACCTTGTCGTTTAAAATCGCGTTACCATGAAGAAATAGAGAGAGAGAGTGAGAGAGAGAGGAAGAGAAAGAATTGTCAGTCTTATACAATCCCCACCAACAAGACATCAATGCGTTCACCACAGCTTACAATATAATATATAGTAAATAAAAAGTTTCTATTCCTTTGTTCGTCCTTTTCTTTATTGTATCCTTACTCCTTTATCCTTCTTTCTTTCCATCTTTCATCCCCTTTTCTCCATCCTTTGTAATATTACCGAAAATCACTGAATTTCCATTCTCCGAATTTTCCCCTTGTATATCAAAAATTTTAATTAAATTTACCGCAAAATACACAACTCGATTATACATTCACGAATTATATCCTTAGAAAAAAAAAACAAAAATATCAAATAAATCGAATACATATATCGTAAATTCGATATATTTTTCGCGGGCTTTAAATGATTCGCGTATTGCAGATGATGTTATCGATAAATCGAAAGAATTACAAAAAAATTCTATATCTCAATTTCTAAAATTGCATATCATCCGAACGTAAATATATTTAATTCGTTTATTATGTTATCAGAGATATAAAAAATAAAATAAAAAAATGTACAATTTATCGAATAACAAATAATAAAAGGGATAACAACAAATTCTCTTTTATAGACACTTGATACAATTGGTATCGATGAAACTTGACTTGGTTTCATTTGTATAGAATGCAACTCTATATACATATATATACATATATATATATATATGTGCATGTATTAATGCATTGACTGGTCGTTTTGTAAAATCGCAAAAGGTCGCCGAGTGTTTCGATGGAGAAGAAGAGATAGATGGAAACAGATAGACAGATAGATAGATAGATAGATAGATAGATAGATAGATAGATAGATAGATAGGGTTAGGGAGTGTGTGTGTGTGTGTGAGTGAGTGAGAGGGTGAGATATGGTGGGAGAAAGACCGGGAACGAGCCGCAATGCAGCTCGTATGCATCGTCAAGTGTTCCAATTGCTAGAAGCGGGCCATACATACATATACATATACATGTGTGTGTTATAGTCCTGTATATATATATATCTCATAGAGTAATACGCGTATATACACACGCCGGACGCATCCCATTGTAAATACGGGGAATTAAACGAAGTTCGCGACTCGTGAACCACCGACGAACGACGACCCCCTATGTGCACCATGTATGCACATGGAACGCGAGAGAAACGTCGTGTCGCATCGCATTGCATTGCATTGCATTGCATTGCATCGCATCGCATCCTTTCGTTTCGTTTCGTTTCGTTCGTCTCGTCTCGTTTCGTTTCGTTTCGTTTCGTTTCATCCACCTCTTCGAACATATACCGAACCTTTTCGTTTTGTTTGTTTTTTTTTTCGGTTCTTGTTTTTTTTCTGACCCCCTCCTACTCCCCATTCCCACCCTCATTCAACCCCTCCCCCTTTTGTTCTTCTTTTTTGTTTTACTTCTTTGATTCTCTTCTACGTTCGTACCGTTTAGCGAAAATCGATCGAACTTTAACGAGTTTCGTTTCTATTGGAACCACCACCACCACCACCACCACTAGCACCATAACCAACCCCCTACTGGACTTCTATCACGTTTAGTTCAAATACTATACTTCCGAGAAAGCCACTAGACAACTTTTGTCTTGATTTTATCTTCGATCGATTAGTCATTCGAATTAATTGTGGATTTTTTTACTTTCTCTGTCCAGCCCCTCCTCTCCTCCTCCGCCACCCCTTTCTTTCTTTTTTTTCCTCCTTTTATATTTTTGTTTTTATTCTTTATATAAGGTCTTATACGAAAATGATTATTATAATATATTAGATATTTATCGATCGATCAAAGTCAATCAGATATTTTGTTTCTTTTTTTATTTTTATTTTATATAAGTCAAGTTTTTTATTCCAGAATGCAATTGAATTATTCAACGTTATCATTGTATATAGATTTATTGATTGATTAAAATAAAAATAATCAAATTGTAATGTAGAAATAATTATAAATTGTATATACGAAGTATATTGGATTGGTTAATAAATAATATGAAAATTTGTCAAAAAATTTGTAATTAAATTTAAATTGATATTATACTTATTGGTCAATTTAATAATATATTATTTTATGTATATAAAACGTTGTATTGAATTGACTGATTTATTTAGATAGAAAATATTGCAAATAATATATTGATATTATTAATTATTCAATTCAAAATAGTAATTAATTTTAACAACGTGAAATGTGAAATGAAATTTTCGAAATTACGAATTCGTAGATACATTTATACGTTTCAATTTCATATATAAATATAACGTCAAATAATTTTTTCTTTTTTTTTTTTCAATTTAAACGTATAATTATTATAATTAATCTATTTCGATCGCGTTAAATAAATTTTCCTCATCTTCTGCGAATTATTTATTACGACGTTATATTGTTTTATAGATTCTACAACAAGATAATCACGTGTGAAGATCTATTATTTGGTGAATAATACTTTGAGAAGATTTATATGTAACGTGATAAAATACATACACACATATACACACGATTAAGAGTTCTGGCCTTGAAAAGATCTCATCTATAGTGAAACATAATTATCATTCTCGTAATAAGGATAGTTAAGCATGTATTTTCCCACCTCGGTTATTTTATAGATCCTTATCGATCACTAATATAGGTATTTTCCTTGTCAGGCGTGACGTCATACATATACTTCAAATAAAACTTAATTATAGTTATGCGAAATCACAAAAGAGTGTATAGAATGATTTTGAATGTTACCTACCACATCATTATAATTATAATTATAATTTTTAATTTTATCATTTGTTCTTTTTATTCTTTTTATTTTTATAATTTAGAAATTTTCGCAATACAAGTAATTTTAAATTTAATCTTCGGTATAATAATAATAAAAAAAGATAAAACAATAATACATAATTTTTTTTATTATATTCGAACGAAAATAGTTTGAAAAAAAAATTTGTTTATTTAATAACTTTAACGAATCATTAACACGTGATCAAATGAATCATTAAAAAGTTGCATTTAATTTAATCTTCGGATAATAATAATAATAAAAAATAAAAAAGAAAAAACAATAATACATAATTTTTTTATTATATTCGAACGAAAATAGTTTGAAAAAAATTTGTTTATTTAATAACTTTAACGAATCATTAACACGTGATCAAATGAATCATTAAAAAGTTGCATTTAATTTAATCTTCGAATAATAATAATAAAAAATAAAAAAGAAAAAACAATAATACATAATTTTTTTTTATTATATTCGAACGAAAATAGTTTGAAAACAAAATTTGTTTATTTAATAACTTTAACGAATCATTAATTAAAAATTATTTACTTTATTTTAATTATCAAATTAAATTAAATGTAATAATTATTTCATTAAATTAAATAATTTATGAATTATTATCATTAACACGTGATCGAATGAATCATTAAAAAGTTGCATCATTAATCCATTAAAAATATAAATTTGAAGAAAAAAAATATAAAAATATTTAGAAAACATAAAGAACGAATGATCATGAATCATGAAAAATCCAAAATTTATCAGGATTATAGGACAAGTAATAATAATAATAATAATAATAGTAGTAGCAGTAGTAATAGTAGTAGCAGTAGTAGTTGTAATAGTACTCAGCAGTCTTCTTCTTCTTCTTCTTCTTCTTCTTCTTACTCGTCGTTACGCTTGTTCTTCCTCAATCCGGTAGAACCGGGTTTTGATCCTTGAAAAAGGACAACCGGATTCTCGTCCTTCGCGTCGCGTAGTCTGACGAGGCGAACGAACTCGTCCTTTCAACTTACTGCTGCTGCCACGTATTTTCAAGATGAAAGTATACAATTTCTTTTCTTTCATATTTTATACAACGTTTCATCCTTTTCCCCCACCCCTCCTCCTCCTCCTCCTCCTACTCCCCAAAAAAAAAAGAATCTAATAAAAATATTTTACTATCTATCCTGATAGATTTTTTTTTTATAAAAACACCATAACGAATTTTGTTAACTCATCAAAAATACATTTATTTGACACAATAAAAAATATCTATTATAATAATATTTTTTATTTATTATATAAGTTATAATATTTTATTTGATATAAAAATAAAAATGATCGTAGACTTTGAACATGTAAAAAAAAGATCCACTTACGACTATGATTTTATGTGGGTTGTTCATTCTGTCTGTGTGTATGTGTATGTGTGTGTGTATGTGGGAGGATCGACCTTGTTGGTGGTATCATACCTTTTTCTAGTCAACGAACTAACGTTTCTTTCTTTTACTTCTTTTTTTATCGTGTAAAAACACACGCGCGTGTGCACACGAATACAATGATACATAGGTATGTAACTACTACATGTGCAGATATTCGAACGTGAATTGCCACCCCCACTTGGTACGCACTGACGCGCACGCATCCCACGTGCACTCGTGCATTCACTATTCTCTTCTCTTTCTCTTTCTATCTTCTTCTAATTAACTTGGGAAATCACTTACTATATTAAGTATACCAATTTAATTCTCTTGGTTATTGTTATTATATATGTTTCTTTTTTTAAAACAGATTTTATTATTAATCAATTATTAGTTTATTTCATTCCAAAAAAAAGAAAAAGATTCAGAACATTAATGATCAAGGTAATTAAAGAATTTTCTTTTGTAATGTTTTTAATATTATTTTAATAATTTTAATATTATTATTATATTTTTTTTTTTAGAAGATTATAATAAAATAAAATGTTCATTTTTGCTGAAACAAAGTCTCAATAAAAGGGATGATTTTAATGAGATCAAAACAAAATGTTCTAAACAAATTTTTAGAACACGTTTATTATTAATCTATAAATTAATTTTTATTATTCGAATCTTTTAAATATCTTTTCCGAAAAAAAATAAAAAATATTATATAGATTTTTGATACACAATGAATTTGATATAATTCATACACGTTATAATATATATTTTGCATATATTATTATGTATTATTTATACATTGATAAATATAATATTTTGATAGACAAAAAAGTAAAATTCATTTTAATCGTATATAATATAAATGTATGATAAATTTGTATATTTTAATGTGTCTATTATCAAAGTTCCTTGAAACTTTCATCTTGTGAATCCTGAGGACGAACACTCTGGTGTTTGAGGTATATCATTACTAAAGTCGTCCGCAAAACCGGTTTTCGAACAAGTCAGCCAGCCACCGGTGCTTTTCTGCTGATGTTCAACGATTTTCTATCTTTCTTTCTTTCCTTTCTTTCTTTATTTATTTATTTTTCTTATCTCTGCGTCATCTTTCTCAAAATTTTGCATCCTTTTTCATTTTTATACAAACAAATGTGATAATATCAAATTTATAATATATAATATACATTACCAATCACAAAACTTTCTAATTACTTACACTGATTATATAATAAAAAATAATATTTTACCTTAATAAATATTTTACCTTATTACCCAATCACCTGATACATAATTTTTCTTTCTTTTTATTTTGATTTAAATTTTCTACATAATTTTGTTATCCCTAAATTTCGAACACATATTTCTTACATATATATATATGTGTGTGTGTATATACATGTAACTTATAATATTTTGCTTTTTTATTCAATCACCTGATACATAATTATTTTTCTTTCTTTTTATTTTGATTTAATTTTTCTACATAATTTTGTTATCCCTAAATTTCGAACATATATTATGCAACATATATACATATATATATGCAACATATATGCTTAAATAAGTTCGGGGAGGGGGTGGTAGTGAGGGGGGAAAAAGATTTCAATCGAGATCGAAATTTGGGTAGAATTTTAGGTAAAATTTCTCGAAGTATTATAAATTCGTTTGAAAAGAGAAAGCTTTGCACACCTTTTTAAACGATGCCGCCTTTGCTCATTAATTACTTTCTTTACTATGAAAAAGGATTAAACGCTTCGGGGCAGCTGTCGTCGTCGTAACAGGACAGGATTTTCAAGCGAAATAAGGACGATTCTTCTTCTTCTTCTTCTTCTTCTTCTTCTTCTTCTACTTCTACTTCTACTTTTACTACTACTACTTTGTTTCTTTCTATTTCTGTCTTTTACTATTTTACTTTCTTTCTATCTTTAAAGGTAATTTCTCTTTGCTCGAAATGGTCGAGTACTTTGCAAAAGGATAAAAGTAAAATTCTTGACGGTTCACCCCCTTCTCCCCACACCCCCTTTCTTACTTACTTTTCCCTTGATGTTACGAATCACAGTGTATAATATTTACCCAATGAGAAAAAAATAAAACATGACCAACTCGACGATCTTAATTAGACTACAATTCTAATTTTTTCTTTCATCAATTATTTCCTAAATTTTTCTTTTCTTTTTTTTCTCTTTGTATAATTCAATAAATTGTATCACGTAATTTATATTCAATTAAAAGTTATTAATTATATTATTATACTTTTCTTTTAAAATGAATTTATATATATTGATTCACATTTTATGAAATATTTTCATTTATCAATATAATAATGTGTTCAAATTTTAACAATGATCATAATCTTAAGAAACTATCCATAAATGTTAAGTAATAAATTAATTTACGAATTTTTAGTAATATAGAAAATAATAATATGTTTTGTTACAATTCAAAGTTGAAAGATAAACAAACAAACAAACAAAAATAAGCGTATTAATAATTCAATTCTTTCGCAGTAAGCAATTGCCACGAGACAAGAAAAAAAGAAACAAACAGAAAAAGAGAGAGAGAGATAGAAGATACTTATAATATTCCAAGGTTAAATGAAGAAAAAGAACAAAAAAGGGGGATGAACTTTTATTTTGAAAAATTTATCACGTCGCGAGGTTTCCTTTAAAAAGACATTTTCCGAAGTTCTCAAGAAGAGAAAAGAAAAGTAAAAAATAAAAATAAAATAAAATAAAAAACAAAACAAAAAGAAAGGGTAGAAAAAAAAAATAGAAGAAGTAGTAGAAGAAGTGGAAGGTAATCTCACGAACCGAAACGTAATGCTTCCCTTTCCCTCCCCTTTCCCTTCCCACCAACCCCCCCCCCTATTTTCCTTTCTTGCAGCAGATAATTCGTATTCGCATTCGAAGCACGAAATGCAGGAGGTATCTTTTAGATATACGTTCGAGCTTTATAGAACAAGGACAAATGGTGCGGGTAATAGTAGTAGTGGTAATGGTGATGGTGGTGGTGGTGGTGATGGTGGTAGTAATGGTGGTGATGGTGGTGGTACACTGTCTTTCTATATCTATCTCTTTCTTTTTCTCCCATATTATTTTCCTTTCGTTTTACAACTTCCTAGGATCCCCAACTTCAACCCCCCACTCTCGACCCTCACCCTTATCCCTACCCCGTCAAGGGCTTAATATTAATATCATGTTGGGACGAGTAGTTTTGCATTCGAGGATACTTTTGAAGTCAAGTTTTCTTTACAGAATCCCTTGACAATCCTTTCCTATTTTTTCCTATCCTCGTTTTATCTATTTATCTATCTATCTATTTTTCTTTATCTTCTTTCGAATATCTTTTGATAGTAATGGTTATGTGGTCGTGACTACCTATACGTATAAAAAAAAAAAAAAAAAAGAAACGTTCTTCACTGTATATTCTTCGTTCTTTGATGTTGAACGTTTCTGACAAAACACGTGAATTCACCACACTTCGAAGCTTCCATTTCAATGCGTTTTATATATGATCACCCCTCCCCTCCCCCTCCCACCCCTTCTCGTTCACCCTCTCGTCCCTGACCACCTAACTCACCAAACTTTCCAACCTTCAACCCCCTCCCCTATTCCAACCAACCTTTCCTATTTTTATTCTTCGAATACGTTATCTCCGGTGGACTTTACTTCGCTTTTCTCATTGGTGAAAGCTTCTCTTTTGCCATTGGAAAGGGGGGAGAGGGAGGAGGAGGGAGGAGGGAAGTATGAATTCGAACGTTATTCGACAATGAAGAAAATCTCTGGTTTTTTTTTTTTATTAAAAAAATATACTTTTACGTATCGAGCGTGAAAAATGTTGAACTCGATCCTTGGACGAATCGAAAAGGGATTTTATTCTTATTTTATTTTTTTTTTTTTTCCTTATTCTACGGGGACATCACATAAAGGTATTTTAATGGGGGGGGATTCTGTTCTTTTTAATATATCGGTTTTGATTTTTTTTTTTCTATATTGTTTTCTTTTATCTTTTAATTAAAAGATAAAAATATATTATAATTAATATATATTATATTATATTATTATATTATTATAATTTATTATATTATTATATTATATTATTATTATATTATTATATTATTATTATATTATTATATTATATTATTATATATATATTATATTATTATATATATATATATTATGAAAAATATATTATAATTAAAAAATGAAAATCTTATCGAGATTAAACCGTGGTAATAAAAAAAAAATTAATTTTGAATTTATTATCTTACTTTGATATATTTTTTTGTTTTTTTTTTTCAAAACGCGTTTAATTTAGTTAACATTAGTATTAAATGCTTTTTCTTTTTTATTATCGTTTAACGTTTCTTAACGTTTAATACAAAATTCAAATGTTTTTTTAACGATTACAGTCATTGTTTTGTGTTTCTATTCTTTTCTCTGTTTGTTTTTTTAAATAGAAAACAACGTAGAAGAAAAAAGAAAAATTACGAATACAGGAACGATTAATGTTTTATGTTGTTGTTGAATTTTTTACGATTATTATTTTCCTTTGGACAAGAGAAAGAGAGAGAGAGAGAGAAAATGTTCGTAGTTGCAATGAAAAAACGATTAATGGATGAAATACGGGAAAAGAGCTTTTGTAAATGAATTCTTCTCGTAAAACGGTCCTTCGCATGGGAACGCAGTTAATCTTAATCAGAGATAGGTAAAGCAGGATAATGTCGAGAACGAAACTTTCCTAAGCCGATTAATATAAATACGCTGGCCGAACTAAGCGAGTAAATTTTAGTTAGGTTCCGAATCGAGAAACTGCCATAATATAATCTACCAAGCAATAGTATTATTGATTAATCATCGTTAATGGAAACATATAATATATATATATTTTAAATGAAAATAATTAATTACATTGGATTATTTAATTCCAATCGTAAAAAAAATAATTAATTACATTGGATTATTTAATTCCAATCGTGAAACTTGTTAATATATATATATATATATAATCAGGTTTTTATTGCATAACTTACAAAGTTTTTTACAATGTTTTATCATTATTTCACTTATAATTATCTCACATTGTTGGTTTATTCAACTTGTTAATATAATATAATATAATAAATTTGAGATAACAAAAATTATTATTTTTAAGCGATTAATAATAATTTGATTTATTTTATTTGTTTTATATACTGTTGTATATAATTATATATATTTAATATATATACGTAGGTAGAGTTAATAAATTAGATAGATATATTATTCGTCAAGTAAACGCTAAATGAAAATGTAATATTTAATTAAAATGTAAATAATAAAAAAAAAAAAAGAGAAAAGAAAAATAAATGTTGTGTGATAAAGTTGTAGTAAATATTTTTTATCTGACAAAAACGTTAATTAGTTTTCAATGATTTTTTTGGTTTGACTTTTTCTTTTTTCGATTCTTTAATGAGATAATTAATTATACGCTCACGTTTAGAAATGAAATTATCGCTAGTACAAAGGAAATTTCGTTTAGTAGAGAGTAATTTTCCTTTGTTCCTAGTTATAGGCATCACTCTTTTGAGCTTTGTTAACGTACAGAGAAAATATAATTGAAATTGAAAAATAGTATATTATAATTAATTATAATATAGTCAATATTCGAATTTTTTTCGTTTTAATATTAAAAGATTGACTTTGATTCTTGTTTTGATAAAGTGTTCCTCTTATCTTCGATTGTATGATTCGTGGTATCATGCTTTTTAGGATTGTGAGAATTTGTATATACGTGCTGTGAAAATTATTTCTCTTTATATATATGTTACTGTCAAAGCCAGAAATCAGGCATTACTAGTAATTCTTCGGCATTATGAATGTAAAGAATGCAGCCATACAATCACACAATATCAGAGAATGCAATGCTGTAAATTGTACAACTTTGCTATTTATTTGAAAAGTTTTGGTAAATATTTTCTATACTAAAAGTGAATAGATTTTAATGAAACTTATATTAAATTAAAGTACACTCTTTTGTCTACGCGTAGAATACCATATCGAGTTATAAATTTAGCAAGTAAAGTTCAGGAAATGTCAGAGAATGCAATACTGCAAATTGTGCATCTTTGCAATTTCTTTGAAAAGTTTCGGTAAATATTTTTAATACTTTTAGCAAATGGATTTTAATGATTTTTATATTAAATTAAAGTACATTCTTTTGTCTATACGTAGAATACAAATTTAAGTTATAAATCAATCTGCAAAGGTTTAGAAAATGTCAAATAATGTAATGCTGCAAATTGTGAATTTTTGCAAATTTCTTTGAAAAGTTTCGGTAAATATTTTTAATACTTTTAGCAATTGGATTTTAATGATTTTTATATTAAATTAAAGTGCACTCTTTTGTCTACGCGTAGAATACCATATTGAGTTATAAATTTAGCATGTAAAGTTCAGAAAATGTCAGAGAATGCAATGCTGCATATTGTGCATCTTTGCAATTTCTTTGAAAAGAATATTTCTGTACTGTTCACAAAGCAGAAATACATCAAACGTAAGAACTGAAAATCAAATGTTCTTTATATTATATATATATCAATAGATTCTATATATTTTATATATCAAATATATAATATACATATAGAATTATATTTAATTTAATTTAATTCAATGTATATACATATATGTATTATATATTTATATACAAAAATATATATTTGTATCTATACACAAGATACGAAAAAATACAATTAATTTCTTTTTTTTTTTAAAGTCATTAGAATTATATTATACAAATGCAATAATTATTCTTTCGTTTGTACTTCATCTAATTATTTTGACTTCTAAAAGAGAGAATAAGTTTTATAAACGAAGTTTTAATAATTGTGTTTAATGTTGATTTATCACTATATCCAAGTGATATATCATCACTATGGTAGAGACTCACCATGGTGATTTGTTATTACAAAAGTTTAGTTTCATGTGTTTTTCATTTGCTTAAGAAATATTTTAATAAATGTTAATTAAAATTCATCTACCATCATATTCGCTTAAATATACGATGTATTTTTTGTTATCTGTTACAAAGTATGATATATAAAAAAAAAAAAAACAAAAGCAACGTACACGATAATAGGATAAAAAAAAAGTATCAACGAAAAAGTGACCTTTTTAAAATACAATTTTTTCTACGATATAATAATACCTTTATCGAAACGAATCAAAAGTACATTTTAAATCACTTTCATGTCATTAACAAAAAAAATTCGTAAGAAAAAATAATTTCTCATTTCGTTGAATGAATATTTTATATCACATCGTTTTATACGAATAAATTTGTTATTTTATCTTTTTTCAATGATAGTACTAAATAAAAACGTGATTAGAAAAAGGAAAAAAGAAACAAAAAAATATAAATGAAGGGAAAAACAAAAAGTAAATGAGATATTGACTGGATGAAATGACACTCTCTGAATATCGTAATAATAATTGTAACAAGATCGAATAGGAATACGCGTCAAAATGAGTCACCGTGTCGATTCGCTTTCTAATTATTACACAAGTCCAGCATTATTAACGTATACGACAATGTAATAACGGTTTCTGTCAATATCAATGTATATATATTTTTCTTTTTTTTTTCATACCTGTTTCTTTGTTACATATTCTATTTTTTTTTTTCTCTTTATTATTGAAACATAATTTTTAAATGAATAATTACATTGGATTATATTCAATTCCAATTAGAATACTTGTAAATAAATTCTATGACAAATTATTTTTATATTCTCGAATTATAATAATTTATTTATTTATTTATTTGTTAGAGTGTGTTGTATATATCAGTGTTTTATTTTTAACATATAATATGTAAGAAATATGATAGATAATATAAGTATGAGTGATTTAAAAAGAAATAAAATTAATATAAGTAGTTTCATTTCAACAATTGTATTATTTATGAGTTAGATGTGATAAAAGGGTGGGTGGTTGGGGGGTGAGGAAATAGGAGAAGAATAAAATGTACAAATGATATTTTTATTTTAACATATAATAATATAATATCATTTATGAGCGTGTGTTCGTGTTCGTATGCGTGTGTTTGAAAGTGCGAGAGAATTCGAAAATAATTTTTGACGGAAATTCGATGCCCTCGTATTATTATTATACTACGTCACATTACAGTCCAGGAATTTCCCACGATTTATATGTCATTCCATTGGATTTTCCTCTTTGCCGAAGTGGACCGCAAATTAACTCAAATTTTGCTGATCGCTTTATTACCGTTTGTTTTCAATGAATATTATTTCAGTATTAATATATATATATATATAAGTATACATAAACCTACGAATTAATTTAGAGAAAAAAATTTACACAGATATTTAATAATAATAATAAAAAAAAAGAAAAAAAAAATTGAGCGAATAATCACGTGACACAAATTATTCAATATTTGATTTATTTCTTTTTTATATATGAAATCGACAATCTCGTAAAAGAAAGAAAAAAAAATCATAATTCTGTGATAAAGAAATTCAATTAAAATATGTATATATATATATATATATATACGTGAAAATTCAGAGGAACAATAATAATAGTAAAAAAAAGGAAAAAAAAAATTGAGTAAATAATCGTGTGACACAAATTATTTAATATTTGATTTATTTCTTTTTTTTTTTCATATATATAATCGACATTCTCGTAAAAAAAAGAAAAAAAAAATCACATAATTCTGTGATAAAGAAATTCAATTAAAATATGTATATATATATATATCCGAATATTGAAGTGTATATATATATACGTGAAAATTCAGAGGAACAACGTGTTTTTTAATATTTCAAAGTCAATAAAGCGTAACGTGTTTCCATGAGTATATACGGATATTAAATGCATTCTGAATAATAAATCTATTGGTACATTACGTTACGACGAAATATGTTAATTTATATAGGTAGATATATATACATACATATATATATATATATATATATATGTGATCGTGTGTTGAGTAAATATGATAAAATTATATTGCCGTCGAAGCTCTTGCATAGAAGCAAATTTTGCATACAAAACCGTTCGTTAAACATTTCTCTCTCTCCCTCTCTCTCTCTCTCTCTCTTTCTCTCTCTTTCTCTTTCACTATTTCTCTCTTTCTGCTTCATATACATATTCCAACAATCGCGGTAATTTAATTTCCTTTATTAAGCTCCACGGAATACGCGATCGTCAAGTTAATCAAGCCAGCATTACTTTCTCTCCTATATTCTTTTGTATCTTTTTTGAGAAATATTATAATATATAATAATAATAATAATTATTATTATTATTATATTATTGTGTCTTTATATTACTCGTACTGGTGTTAAAGTTGATAAATATAAATTATTAAGCTTCATCAACGAATTTATGGGTATCTATGATTTGTTGTACAATTCATATTATTCGTAATAGAAAATTTTAACTTTCAATTATATTTTGTATCTTTTGAGAATATTATTGTGTAATTAAATTACTTTTACTGTGTTAAAGTTGATAAATATAAATTATTAAGCTTCATCAACGAATTTATGTATCCATGATTTGTTTTATAATTCATATTATTCGTAATAGAAAATTTTTCTGATAAATTTTGACTTTAAATTATTTTTTGTATCTTTTTAAAAATATTATTATTGTAATTATATTACTTTTACTGGTGTTAAAGTTGATAAATATAAATTATTAAGCTTCATTAACGAATTTATGTATCCATGATTTGTTGTACAATTCATATTATTCGTAATAGAAAATTTTTCTGATAAAAATTTGGACTTTCAATTATGTTTTGTATCTTTTGAGAATATTATAATAATAATAATAATTATTTTCAATCCATTATTCGTAATTAATAATATCCATATAACTTTAGAATTGAATTTGTTAACAGTAATCGATTATAACGTTGATTTGTTATTTTAATAATTTGATATATGTCTCATATTTTAATTATTTCTTTTTTAATAAGTTTCCAGTCTTGTTAGTATCTTAAAAGGAATTTTCTCATAGATGATCAAAATATAGTAATAGCAGAAAATAAGATAAATAAGGTAGAGATTGTTACGTTTCAAGATTTGATTGGTTTATATTTCAAGATTTCCGAAAGATTGTTGAATAATTAATTGATAATTTATCACATTTAATTATGTAATATATCCAAATGATATTTCATTTTACGTTAAGTTAATTTTCTTTCTTTCAAAAGATGATTGAATTTTTTTTTCTTTTTTTTTTAAATCGTATCTCGTTAATCGTATAATAAATTTAATCCAATTTTTTGATTATATCATCGAAATATAATATAGAATATTAAAAAAAGAGAGAAGAAAAATATAATTGAAATAAAATAAGAAATAAAAATAAAAAATAGGAAGAAATGATTAATTTTCTCGTTATAGATGTCTATTCCTATAATCTAAAAATAATAAATTTACACAACTATACGATACGTATTTGAGAGTATAAATAAATAGGTTTCTATTTGAGAGATTTACTTAGTTACTTAGTGAAACTTATTTAAGCGCTAAAACTGTACTCGGATATTAGCTTTTCGTCGTTCTATGGTTAATTAACCTTATTAATACTTTGGCTGGAAATTCAACATGGTAACCACGAAATTAGATTGCTAAATGATATTCCTCGAAATGTCTGTAGGAAAATTTGATCATAGTATATATATATATATATATACATATATTTGTATACACGTATTTATTCACAATTTTGTATATTTAAATGATAAAAAAAGTAAATTGACAAAAAAAAATCAAATAACATCAATAATTTCATTTCTCGACAAGTAAAAAATAAAGAATTTATTTATGAGATATTACATTACAATTTTAGATACAAATTTGTTCTCATTTATTTTTAAGAAGAAGAAGAAGATTCTTTTATGGGAAATAAAAAAATGAAAAACAAATGGGATATTATTATACCTTCTACGAGACAATTTTTAAATGCTATATTTCTTCTTTCATATTTGAATAAGTTTAAAATATCACACAAAGTTTAACTACGGAATATTTTCCTACTAAAAAAGTCCTCGGTGAAATTTTATTCAACGATTGACAAGCTAGCTACGACACAATCTTTTTCCGACGCGACGACACTGTCCTTTGTCCCTATTTTTTTCTTCTCTCTCTCTTTTTTTTTTATCCACGAAAGGATACAGGAAGGAAGGAAGGAATAAAGAAACGAAGAAATAAAGTAAGTAAGTAAGTAAGAAAGAGAAGAAGATATAAAAATGTATTTTATCTCGTAAAAAAAAAAAAAGAAACAAAAAAAAATATGAAAAAGAAGGAAGAGATGGGTGTGGGAGGGGGTTGAGAAAACACTTTTAAATTTTCGTATGCAGGAAAGAAAATCTGAGACTTCTATACCAACAACCATTTGCTATGGTGGTGAAGCATACAAAAATGTGCCAATAACACGTAAAGATAGTATCGATAAAACCATTTAACTTTGTTCCCTTTTATCTTCGTTTCGTTTTTTCCTTTTTTATTTTTTTTTTTATTATATTTCTAAGTTCAACCGCAAAAGAAGGGAAATACACATAGATGTGTATATATGTGTGTGTGTATGGGTGTGTGTTTAACTCGTTTCAATTCTTAAACTTACTTCTCGCATTTACGTTGGTACGTTTCTTGAATATTTTCTTTGAAATCTTGTACCGATTGTACACCGGTTATGTTGGCTTATGGTTGACGTGCGTGGGTGTGTTAGTGTTTTAATTAAATTTTGTTTAATTAAAAATCAGCTGGTAAAAAGGCAGCTGCCTGAAAGTTTAAGACTCGAATCATTGCTACTCGACTTCTCTCGTCGATTCTTAATTAAATACACGATGGTCATGGTAAATCTGGAAATGGTTTAATAGATAAGATAAGATTTAAACTTATACTAAAAAAAAAAATTCAAACACACACATATATATATATATATATTTATTTCTTTTTTGTCCCTTTATCTATAACTTAGAAGATTTTTTAATATTTTTAATTCACGACATATAAAGTATTATTTAATATTAATAATTTATGAAATATATATATATAAGAAATAACAATTGTAAATTATTAACATTCAAACACATATATATATATATGTTTGTTCCTTTCTTTTTTGTTTTGTTTTATCTCCCTATCTATTAAACTTAGAACATTTTTAATTATTTTTAATCCAGGATGTATAAAGTATTATTTAATTTAAATAATATATGAAGTATATATATAAGAAATAATAATTGTAAATTATTAAAATTCAAATACATATATATATATATTTATTTCTTTTTTGTCTCTTTATTTATAACTTAGAACATTTTTTAATTTTTTTAATTCACGACTTATAAAGTATTATTTAATATTAATAATATATGAAGTATATATATAAAAAATAACAATTGTAAATTATTAAAATTCAAACACACATATATATATGTTTGTCCCTTTCTTTTTTGTTTTGTTTTATTATTTCCCTATCTATTAAACTTGAAACATATTTTTTAATCTCCACTATATATAAAGTATTATTTAATTTGAATAATATACGAAGTATATATATAAGAAATAACAATTATAAATTATTAAAATTCAAATACACATATATAATATATTTTTTAATCCACCATATATAAAGTATATTTCACTTGAATAATATATGAAGTACATATATAAGAAATAACAATTATAAATTATTAAAATTCAAACACACACACATATATATATGTTTGTTCCTTTCTTTTTTGTTTTATTTTTATTATTCCCCTATCTATTAAGCTTGAAACATATTTTTTGATCTCCACCATATATAAAGTATTATTTAATTTTAAGAATATACTCTTCTGTATATAAGGAATAACAATTATGTTACGTTATTGGTCATGAAAATATAATTCTAAGGTAACAAATAAATACCCTACTACCATTATAGATTATTATCATCAATCATAATAATCATCTTTTTAATGATTCTTTCAAGGCCAATTTTACTTATATTCTAACTTCCTCTTGTTTCTACTAGGAATGTATACGATTCGCATGAGAAATATAAAAAGGGTTCGACGAACCCTAACTTCACAATGTTCTTCGTGAGTTACACACACATACACACATACGCGTGAAAAAAAAACGAACGAACGAACGAACGAAGTGCGTGTGCATGAAACCCGTCCCCTCCTCCTCACCCCCTAGCCCACCCCACCCCACCCCATCTTCCGGTGACCGGAAAATGTCATGAAGAACGTTATTACAGTGCCTTCCCTATATTCCCTTTCTCCCTTTTCAACTTACTTATTTACTCTCCCCCTTTCGTTCCCTATGGTGTAACCTCTTTCCTGCTCACCCTTTTATTCCCTAGCAAATGCAAGTCGAACGCGTTTATTTCCTATCTAGTTAAACTTATCTCTTTGTTTTTTATTACTTACACGAACGTCAAAAGCTCTTTGATCTTTAAGAAAAGACGAATACATTCTCATGTATATATATATATATATATATGTATATATGTGTATGTAGATATAGTATATATACTTGGTGTTAATTATGTTTTAAAGGTAAGATTTAACAAGCTTGATTTTATTTATCTTGTTAATTTAACGTTGAATAAGATATTATCTATATTATATTTTGATAATATATTATTTTGTTTAATATTTGAAATTGTTTAATATAAAATATAAATATTATTTTGAGTTGAGTATGAATCAAAAGTTGTGAGATAAATATAAGTGTAGTAATAATAAGACATTGTAAAAAAATTTATAAGTTGTGCAATATATTATAATATATTATATTTTATATATTATATTATGTTATATATTATTTTTATATATTTATTATATATATTATATATTATTATAATTTATAATAATATTTTTATAAATATATTATATTATATATTATATATTATTTTTATATATTTATATATATATATAAGACTTCTAATATATAATTATAAATAAATTAATTTTATATTATGTATATTAATAATCAAATTTTAGATCAAAATTTAAAACAGTTTTAAATGACAGGAATAAAATTTATTAAGAAATCAATTTTTTCCAATTCTATTTTTTTAATTTTATTTGATTCTTCTATCCACAATACATACATACATACACATAATATATACCTAAGAATGTACATATGTGTTTATATATATATAAGAAGACACATAGAAGTGATAGAAAACTTGAAGGTATTTCTAGCATCCCTTAGAGAGAGTTCAAAGTCAGAGAAGATATTTATTTGACATGGTTCAATGCAAAATGGCTTTTGGCACGAAACTAGAATCGAATCGAATCGAATCGATTTATCGATCTATCTATCGTTCAATTCGATTCGTTCTCTTCGTTCTTTAGTTCGTTCGGTCTAACGCTTTAGCAATTTAAAACGGTTTCTGTTGGTGCCGATGATAGTGATGGTGGTGGTTGGTTGTTGTTGGTGGTGTCTGTGTTACCGAATACAAAAATATTGCTCGTTTATTTATGAGCTATCCACCCATCGAGTAAACACATTGCTGATCTACTCTCTCTCTCTCTTTTTCCCATTTTTCTTTCTTTCTTTCTTTCTCACATACACACACACACACATATTTTCATACTCTTTTTATATATATATTGAATTTCGGATAAAATGTTTCTATTTATTTGATATTTTTCAAATAATTTCGTAACATTATTAATGTAATTTTTTGTTAATATTTCATAATTTTTCATTTAATTATTTAAAAACCTTGATTTGATTGTTCTCATGGTTTCTAATTGTTTCTAATTTTTTGATAATTTTTCATACATTTTAACATTTATATTTTTTTACAAATTACAATACACACGTGTCGTTTGATTTATAATATTTATTATTTTCATCTTAAAAAAACAAAATATTATAACAATAATCATTTTTTGATAGATAATTAGATTAATTTAATTTAAAAAAATTGAAATAATAAATGAAATATTTATAGGATATAAAGAAAAAAATGTATAATAGAATATGAAAATATATGAAATACGTATTATTCAAATTATTATCAAACTTAATGGGGGGTTATAACATAATCGTGTATCTAAAGTTATTCAACGGTGGAAACCAGTTGAAAGAAAGATAAAAAGAGAAAGATAGAGAGTGTCCGTTTGTTTGAGGGCAGGTGGAAAGGTGGAAAGGAAATGGGCAGGGAGGTGAGGGGTGAGGGGTGAGGGGGAGTGGAGGAAGGGTGTATGATATACTGTTTGACCGACCTTTTATTACGCAAGTACGTTTCTCAAAAGTAGGTCAGATATGGTAGAGAACCTGGATGATGCGCTCGGACGCATAAGGAGGGTAAGTGCACTCGAGTTGTTCTTGTATTCGCGTCCTCAATTGTTGATGTTCCTAGGCTGCTGCTTGCCGCCATTGGTAGGAACATTTTTTTCCCTTTTTTTCCCTTTTTTTTTATTCACGAGCTTAATACGCTTAGATCTTCGAACTTTCGTGCGAATTTTCGTGCGTTTGTGAAAATGGATTTAAATTAAATAAATTAATAAATATTTCAATTTCTTTTTTTTTTGTATCTTTGTTTTTAGCATATTTTTTTCGTAATTGATTGATCTGTTTTTTTTTTTTGTTATATAATCATATATGCAGGGTGAGAAATATTTGTTAAATATGATAACACGTTGTTTTAGTATTGTTTGATTATATCAGATGTGTTTGGTAAATATTATGTTATTTCTTTTATTGTCGAGTTTAATAATTAATAAACGAGTAATTTAACTTTTTTTTCTTCCTGGGTTAAATTTTGATGAAATATGTTTTTTTTTTTTTTTTTTGGAGTCATGAAACAACGAATGGAATAATAATAAAGAACAAATTAAATTCGTTCGAAGATGTTTAAATATTTAAAAAATAAAAATGTACAATACCTCGTAGATAAATATAAAAAAAAAAATTGTCTTTTTATATTATATAATTTTTCATTATATTATTAAAATAAAATAAAAAGAGTTTAATCCATTTTTAACGAGAATGGGTTTCTTATATATATTATTAAATATATATTATATTCTATATTATTTTAATATAATTATATATATATATTATTGAAAAAAATAAAATATAATAATAAAAAACAAATTAAATTCGTTCGAAGATGTTTAAACATTTTTATAAAAAAAAATGTACAATACCTCATAGATAAATATAAAAAAAAAATTGTCTTTTTATATTATATAATTTTTCATTATATTATTAAAATAAAATAAAAAGAGTTTAATTTATTTTTCACGAGAATGGGTTTTTTTTATATATATTATTAAAATATATTATTTTAATATAATTATAGATATATATATATTATTGAAAAAAATAAAATATAATAATAAAAAACAAATTAAATTCTTATGAAGATGTTTAAACATTTTACAAAAAAATTGTACAATACCTCGTAGATAAATATAAAAAAAAACTTGTCTTTTTATATTATATAATTTTTCATTTAATTATTAAAATAAAATAAAAAAGTGTGTTAAAGTTCACATTTAACGAGAATAGGATAAAAAAAGGAAGTTTAGACATTGTTTTTTTTTTTGGAAAGTTTCACATAAAAGCTGTTTGGATAACTCTTTTGGTTACTGGTTGAGTACTCGGTCATTCAAACGAACTTGCGTATTGTGTTACACGTTAGAAGCATCACGCTCGATCAACCCTATTGTTTTCCCCAACACGCACGTCAGCTTTGCCTCGCCCTTAACGCAAATTTCACTCTTCCCTTCGGTTTATCAGTTGGTTGATAGGTAGGTAGGTAGGTAGGTAAGTAAGTAAGTATATATATATATATGTGTATATATGTGTTGTACGTGCCCTTCGTTCTTTATCTCTATTTCTCGTTTTATTGTATTACTACCCCTTTTTTTTTTCAAGCCTGGGGTCTTTACCCTACAGTAAGCTTTGCGATACAAAGTAATTTTTCGACTGAAAGAACGATTATTACTCTTTAAAGAACATTATACTATCTAATCCTGAAAATATTTAGGATTATATATGAAAATATATAATTTTGTTTTAATTAGAATTATAATAATTAATGATAGAATTAATATGTGTATATATAAAATCTTTGATAAATTGATTATATTTGTATAATTGAATTTTAAAAATATTGTTTTTAAAGGTTAAAGATTCGATGAACAATTTATTATATTCAATTAGAATTATTTTTAATAAAATACAAATTAATTTTAATATTATATTTAAACAAACAAAAATCACATTCGCAGTATACATTTTTCAATAGCTATTACAATTATTTATGCAAACTTTTAATAATATAATTCAATTGTATTTATAAAGGTCAGGTTAAAAATGTCATAATTTAAATGTTAAAATCGAAGTATGCATTTTTGAAAGATATGCAGTTCAAATGCGATGATAATTTACAGATGTGCATAAACAAATATTTATTCGTAAACAAATTGAGGATTGATAAAGACGTTATGGGAGATTTGTTAAACATATTTTACGAATTAAAAGTTGCCTTCATCACCTTCGGAGCCTGTTTTAAACAGATCAACAAAAAATATTCTACCACGTTGGTCAATAATATTTTAATATCGATACGAGATCGATAACAATTTTTTTTTCAACCGATTCGGTTTTCTATTTCTATCTATCTGTATAGAAATATAAATATATATATATTTTTTTGTTTGTTTGCAACGATATAAACTGCTTTTTTTTTCTTTTTTGGTCAATTTTATTTCTTTTTATTAAAAAAAGAGAAATAGAAAGGAAAAAAAAAACATATACACGTACGCGAAACATCATCGTATTTTTTTTTTTTACCGAATACCCTGTGTTTTCGTACACAAATATTTAGTTTTCTCGTCATTTCTCTCTCTCTCTCTCTCTTTCTTCCTTTCTCTCCTTTTTTTCTTTCTTTATTTTTCTGTTAAATAAATTATCCCACAATTGGGTCGGTCAGACTTGTTAGGATAAAAAAAAAAACAAAGAAATTTCTATCGTCGTATTTCTTTTTTTTTTTTCGTACGAAAACTAAATTCGATATAATTTTTGCACCCCCCAGTTCTTATATAAGTAGTATTATTAACAATAACTATATTATTAATTTATTAATATTTCTTTTTTGTTGTTGACAAATTTTGTATGATTTATTATCAATATTTTCTTCGATAATATAAACTCAACACACGTAATTTAATCGTATATATATACACATACACATATACATATTATATTGTCATAGATATTACAAGTTCTTATACAAAAATAGTATTATTAAAACAAATATATATAATAAAAATATAGTATTATTAAAAGTATATTATTAATTTATTAATATTTTGTATGATTTA
>JACGWG010000024.1:1446755-1475290 GCA_023678865.1 Polistes exclamans | reverse complement strand
ACAAAAATAATATTATTAAAAGTATATTATTAATTTATTAATATTTTATATAATTTATTTTATTAACGTTCTATAGAAACCTCCCCTAGACAATATAAACTCAATACACGTAATTTAATCGTATATATATATATACATATACATACACAGACCATGTTGGCGTCATAGATATTAGCTAAGCAACCTTGTTTCAAACTGTTTCACATTGTTTGCTACCGTTCGACCCTCTCTACGTCAATTTGCATCGGTAAATCACCTACCTCGGGGATACGTTAACGCACATCACACTTTTCGTATGAATGATTATCAATAGCGTGAGAAATGTAACTAAGTTCATTCAAATGAATAATTTATTTTTTCATGGTAGAGATAAACGAAAAAAAAAAAATAGGAAAAATAAAGAAAAGAATGAGAAGAATAAATGAAAGGAATATAAAATAATCGAATGTAAATTCGACGTATTTTTAATATTAATTACGAACAATTTGATATGAACAAATTATTAATTATTAAAAATAAAATACATTTTGTTCTTGTTCTTATTGTTCTTTCAAATATTAATTTTTTACTTAAACCGAAATGTTTCTTTTTCTTTTTTAATTCGAGTTATTATATGTATACTTTGTGGTTAGTTGATCTAATGCATTTCAACCTTGACTTTATTGTCGATCTAGTTTAAATTGTGGGTCAAGTACGAACGATATCATAGGTCAGCCAGAAGCTGTGTAAGTTACGTTTCAAAGATTATTATACTTCATTTGGTATTTCTCTAGAATGAACATTTTTTTTTACATGAACTTGTTCTTTACGATTTTACCATTAGAATATTGTTTTCTTTCTTATAAATAATTTTTATACTTTATATATATTTTGTTTTTTTACTTTTAATTTTACGTTTAATCATTCCAATCTTTTTTTCTTTTCTCTCATATTATTTCACACACATTTCAACAGCATCATTTTGAAAAAAAAAAAAATCAGAATGATAACGAATGGAATATAAATCTGTGGAAATAATGTCAGTTATAAAAATCTCGGTGACAAAATTTTCTACGTGTATACCTAAACTCTTCCTCTCTCCACCCCCTTCCGCCACCAATTTTCAAATGCTTTTTTTTTCTAACTTTATATATATATATAATTTTTTTTTCCACGGATTTTTCAAAAATAATGCGAACATAAAACGTGCTCGTTTGTTAAGCCAATGGTATACATATACATACACGCACATATATATATATATATTGAGAGAGGGACAGACAAAGAAGGACGTGAAAAAAAAAAAGAAAAATAAATTGGAGAGAGAAAGAGAAGAATACGTCACTATTAAACCAGGGACACTGAATTGTGTCCTCGTAAATCTCACGTTTCGACCGTAACTAATACTAAAAATCTCTAACTAGGAAAAAAAAAAACAAAAAAAAAACCAATAAAATAAATAGCTTTACATGTATATTACATTTACTAATATATGTAGTTTATATATATATATATACAAGTATATAAGAAATGTTATATTAAATATAATAATAAAATAATTAATATAAATGTATTTTTGAAATCAAATTGGGGACAAAAAAAAAGTAATTTAAAAAGTATATTTATATATATATGTATACAAGTATATAAGAAATTATAGTTAATTATAGTTAAGTTAATTAAAAAGTATATTTATATATATATATATATATATATATATATATTTTTTTTTTATATATTTATATTATATAAATTCTTTTTTAATTCACACACACACATATGAAAAAGAAATAAGACAAAATGATTCTTACGTTTCGTTGAATTTTATACAAAGAAAAATAATAATGGTAAATAATAATATAGTAATAATAAAAATCAAAAATAATATGAGAATTGAAAGTGTGTCACGTTGCTAGAATTATTTGTTGTTTTGTTTTTTTTTCTTCCCCCACCCCTTCTCCAAAGTTTTATTCTTCTTTAGCGTTAAAGTTTCGTTTCGCGAACGAGAATGAGATTTGTCGGAATGAACGTGGGAAAGAACGAAAATCTACAAGAAAGAAAGAAAGAAAGAAAAAAAGTATATAAAAAAAAGAAAAAAAAAAAAGAAACGTAGGGTCGAATAGAAATTCAAGTATGCCCGGGGCATTCTTTTCTACTTGGTTACATTGCTTTCTTTATCTTTCTTTTTCATTTCTAAAGACAACCAACCAACCAACCAACCAGCAACCACCCCCTTTAGTCTCGTTTTCGTGCTATCGTACTCTCCCGTTCGTTGAGAATTTTTTTTCTTTTTGTTTTTTCCCCTGCCCCCTTCTCTCGCACGCGAGGTGACTCTGTAAATTATTTAAAAGATTTTACTTTCTTCTTCTTTTTTTTTTATTTCTTTTTTTTTATTGTTATCCAGGAACCAACGAAAGCGAGAATACGTGAAATTGGTGTTTTTTTTTCTTTTTTTTGTTTTTTTTTTCATCCTAGAAAGAATAAAGGGAAGAAAAGGAAAATTTTTACCGAAACGAGCTTTTGGTTTTTATTTGTTTTTTTTTTTTTTATTCTGTCTTGTTTCTATTATTTATTATTTATTGGATTATTTTGTCATAGAATACTTTTTTTTTTTAATCAATATTTAAAATAAAATATTAATACGCATAATGCAAAAGTATTTTTATTAATTAAATTATTAATCAAATAGAAAAAAGAATTGTTTTATTATATTAAATAGAATATTTTTTATATTAAAAAAGAAATAAATAAAATATTCTAATAAAAATATACAGGATGTTCCACATATAACTCTAGTCACGATTTTTCAAGTATTTGCAATAACCTGACAAAAAAATACTTTAAACAAAAGCTGATTTGTTTTTGATTGATTATACATTGCAATAAAAATAATTTCAAAAATATTTTATCTTTTAATCATATATATATATCATGCATGACTTATATTATTAAAAATACTTATTATATTATAAAAAAATATATAATTAAAATATTAAAAATATATATTTTTTAAATATTGATCAAATAAATATAAACAATTCCAATAAATTAATACACGATCTAGTTCAAATAATCTAACACAACATTGTATGTTATATTATATAATGATATAATCGATAAACTTTAATGTGATTTATTTTTTGGTTTAATGTCCTCGTTTATTCGTATATGTATATATATATGTATGTACATGTAAGATGGATATTTAATGATGTTTATGAGAACGTAACATATGTTAGTAAGTACTTAAGGTACATATCTCTGTCCTATTTAGGAAGTAACGTTACTTCATAACGATCGATCGTGTATCTCTACCTGCATACCTTTTTTTTTTCTTATTTTGTTTTCTTTTTTCTTTTATTTAATGCGTTAAGTAAATTCGATAAAGCGGGTAGCCGCTAATCACGTTTGCGTTAACGTTCAAACGTTTCTTGTGAAATCGAATGTTTGACGTATAGACTGACGTGTAACACAGAAAAAAAAAAGAAAGAAAGAGAGAGAGAGAGAGAGAGATAGAAATAAACGTTTGGAATTATCCGAAATAATAAAAACGAAAATGACGTCGTCGTATATGTATTTGTTTTTTTTTTTTTTCTTTCTACGAGAGAATTATTTCCAATTGGTTTGATTTGGAATGAGACGTGGATTTTCCCAACGTTGTTTTATTACGTTCGAAAAAATATGATTTTTTCCTCGTAGATAATAACAAATAAATAACGTATCTCAGTTTTTACATTCGACAATGTTTTTATTCGATAAAATTAAATCTTTTAGTCTTCTCTCTTCTTCTTCTTCTTCTTCTAAAATAACAAATTATTGTTTTATATTTAAATATTATTAAATTGGGATAATAAATTTCTTTTCAAAATATTAAACAAAAAGAAGAATATACGTTATTGTGATTATATATAATTAATATTATATAAAATTATTATAAAATTATTATATTATTATTATTATTATAATAATTATATATATAATTAATATTATATAAAATATTTATTATATAGAATGATTTTAGAATATTATTGAAAAAAAAAAGATGATATTATATAAAAAAGAAAGAAAATTTATTAATGAAATTAAAACAACAAAAATAACAATAAAAAATGTAACACACTATAGATAATACGTATGATACGTGTATATAAGTTTACCTTGAAATCAAGTCAATCTGCTTAATCATTATACAAGACACTCGTGATTCTTAATAAGAAAGATAGAGAAATAAACGTGGTGTGGGTTGATGGTAAGAAGTGGAAAGAGAAGAAAGGGGGGATTAAGAAGAAGAAGAAGAAGAAGAAGGAAGAGAGAGAGTAAGAGATTGCAACTACGATGACGGGGAAATATACCCTTGTCCTAATAAAGCGTCGAGCCCACTTACCCGCTTCGTTCTTAACGAGATTACCCACTTTTCTTGTTCCTGCGACAAGAGATGGAATTATACGGCTAATGTCATGAACGAGAATGCACGAGCAACATTAAACTTGCATTAAAATTTAAAAAGGTGGTTAGGTGGTTTGGTTGGGAGGAAGGGGGGGGAGTATCAAGCCAAGTGTAACATTGGTACCAATACAATCTCATTAAATTTTTTGTCAATTGTTTGATAATTGATATTATGTGTAATTATTAGTAAAACAAGGAGAGTTAGGTTGTTTATTAAGATAGGATTATTTTTATTAAGTATAATATGCAATAATATAGATAATAAAATAAAGATATTTTTTTCAATATTTATTACTACATTTAAATAAATTTTTGTTCTACAATTTTTACTGCGAATAAAATTACGAGAAGATTTTAACTAAGAATAGAGTTAAATATTTTAAATTGATTGAATATTTTTATTTTATTATATGAGATGAAATTATACGACTAATTTCATGAACAAGAATGCACAAGCAACATTAAACTTGCATTAAAATTTAAAAAGGTGGTTGGGAGGAGGGGGGAGTTAGTATCAAGCCAAGTGCAAATAAAATCACGTTAAATTTTTGTCAATTGGTTTGATAATTGGTATTATGTGTAATTATTATTAAAACCAGGAGGGTTGGGTTGTTTATTAAGAATTAAGAGAAAGATATTTTTTTTCTATAAATATAACTACATTTAAATAAATTTTCTTGAACAATTTTTACTGTGAATAAAATTACGAGAAGATTTGAACAAATAATAGAGTTAAATATTTCAAATTGATTGAATATTTTAATTTTATTACAAGTTTACGTGTTTTTTTTTAATGAGAAATTAGAGAAAATAATAATGAATATATTTTAAATAAATAGAAAATATTTAATATACACCAATATCACGATCATTCGAGATATTCGATTACGTGGGAATGAATAATTTGAAAAAGAATAAAATATTAGAATGAAAAGAATAAAATTAGCGAGAAAGATGAATAATAGATGAAAATTAGGGAGGAGAGGGGTGTGGCTTCGGGGGTATAAAGGTGAGTTATGTGTTAGTGTGTTGGTGAAAGAATAGTATGAGTGGGTAAGAAGAGAATAATGGTTGGAATTTAGATAGGGAAACGTGCAGACGCATAATAATAGAATCGTGAATCGTCTTCGTAATAATGCTTGCGTAAGTATGGCGTTACCTTTAAAGTAAATTTCGTGTTACTCGCCTCCTCGTGTCACATTATATCGTATGCGATAGTAATCGGATAAGGTAACGTCTTGCATCACTGGTTACCCTTTTTCTTTGAACTTATATATATATATACACATATACATACATGCATACATTAACTATCATCTATGTATAAATACAAAGAATGAAAAGGGTTGTTACACCAGGTTTATTTTATACTTCTATTATCACATCGCATTTTGTTATAATTACTTAATTAAGTATGATAATAATTGTCAACGTGTTTTACGAAAATTTGTTTTGTTTTATTTACAGAGTTAAATATGATTATTTTTACGAATACCTACAATAAATTTCTTTTAGAAATATTTTCATGTTATGATTTTTCAAATTATATTCAATATTTATATTTCTTGATATGTTATTTCTTTTTTTAATTTTAAAATAGATTTTTTTATATATTTTCAATATATAAATTCATTAAGTACACTCAACATAATTTATATAAATATTATTTATTAATACAATTAATATATTAATGAAAATTATTTTTCTACAAAATCTAATATTTATTTAATCGAAAACTCGTATAGTTTATAAATAAAAAAAAAAACAATACACGAATATATTAAATAGTATATTATTTTCTTTTTAAATGTTAATTTTTCTTAAATGTTAATACCACAAAAAGATACGTTACTTTTATGATCATGCAAATGAAACGTGTCGATTAAACAAGGTTAGGACTTTGCCGATAAATCTCAGGAAGAGTAATTAAGGTGACCTTAATATCACTCTAAGTTAAAACACATGACGAGAGATGTAGAATGGTTTAAAGTGTCAAACTTTCTCAATGCATTTGCGATTTCGTAGAACATAAAGGCTTTTGGTCCTCGTGTGTGAAGATATGGTGGTGGGTAAATGACCTGGAGAGAAAAAGGGGAGGAGGAGGAGGAGGAGGAGGATGAGGTTGCTTGAGAAAAGTCTTACACATACGTACACACACATATATATATATATATACAGTTACTGTTTCGAACGAAACTCATACAAAATTTCTGGAGTCCTAGCGTACTTTGTACGACTATTCTCGTGTGGTTGAAAGTTTGGTAAAGTAAGAGAAAAACCATGACCTGGTTTATTCTCAGAATACCACCTTCTCCCTTTTTTTATTTTTTTATCATTCCTTCTTTTATTTTTACGAAATTTGTACAATTCGATTCGTGCATAAGTTTTGTCTTTTTTTAATTATTATTTTATTTCTTCCTTTTCTTCCGTTGATTTTTATTCTTCGATTAAAATCATTCGTGTGTGTGTGTGTGTGTATAAGGTAATATAATTACATTGTTAATAATATGATTATTATTATTTATAATTAAGATTCTTTCTGAATAGAAATGTTTTTAAAAAGAAATATAATTTCAATGATACAAATAAAGAAATCAGTTTACCTTATTCGGTAAGTTGAAAAGATAGTTTTAAAAAGAAGTATCGAACAAGTTAGCAAAAGGTAGTATATATATATATATATATATATATATATATATATGTTGGTTGGTTGGTAAGTAGGTAGTAGTTTGTATGGTTGATGCTCGAGATCCTCCATTTCTTGGCTCGGTTTTCTACGTCAACGACTCTCGTTAAACTCCCATTGGGTTTGTTCCAGCTTCCTATAGGATAAGAAAACTGACTACTACCGTATGCAACCAACCAATCAACCATTTCGCATTTATTTCTCATAAACAGTTTCTTCGATATATCCTCAACGTGTCATTTGTTTTCCATTTATTTATTTATTTATCGAATCTTTTCAAAAAAAAGTATAATAGTTATTATATAATAATAATAACAACAATATATAATATATAATATATATAATACATAACATAATATATAATACAATAATATAATAATAACAATATATAATATATAATAATACAATATATTATTATTATTATTAATCATCTTTTATATAAATATATATATATGTCTTTATACAAAAATTTCAATTTTTAATATATAATACAATAATATAATAATAACAATATATAATATATAATAATACAATATATTATTATTATTATTAATCATCTTTTATATAACAAAAATTTTAATTTTTAATATTTGTGATTTAAATATAATAATAATATTTTTATTAGGTTTCTATGATTTATTATTTTCCACACTTACTTATATTCCCACCCCTAATAATAAATATTGATTCTTCGTTGTTAAATGAACAATTGAATATTACAAAACGTGTCTGTGTGTATGTGTGTGTGTGTTATTCGTAAAACGTGAACGTTTATTACTCGAGAAGCATATTCAAACACACGCATTACAAAGGTGTACTCTATAGTATAACCATAATCAGGAAAATGACGGTACGCATTGTTGGTCGCATAATTCAATAATCGCGGTTGCCAAAGCTGCTGATTGAAAATACCTTGCCATCGTGATTGCTATATCCTTCGAAGTGTTCAATATTGTTGATGTGTATATATTCTAACAATACTAACTCAATTATCTATGTATCGAATGTAACACACGAAAAAAAAAAAAACAATCAAATTTTATATCTAATTAATAAAATAATATTTTATATTATATAATTATAATAATATATAATAAAAATCCAACAATCTTATATTCATTTCATTTAAATCTAAAATATATAATATTAAATAATTCAAGATTTTATTTTTAATAATATATTATTATTATAAATCAAAAATTTCAGGATTAATATTTAATTTCAATATAATTATGATATTTTTTCAAATAGAACATTTTTAATTGATTTTGAGTTTGGTTTTTGAATCCAAAAAAAAAAAGATCAATTACATTGTTTTGTCTTATTAATTTATTATTATCTACTAAAACGTAATTGGATTGACCTTTCTCGTCGTACAGACCATTAACACGAAATCGATCGAGTTAAATGCCTAACAATTTCGACGTTGCACATGTATAGTTGTTCGAATCTGGTAGATAGGTAGGTAGGACTGTTGTAAGTTGGAAATGGGAAAGTGACTCGATAAATTACGCTTGCTGCACTGATTAATTAACGATACGAAATAGGAGGATAGTAAGTGGAGGAATAAATACGAAAAGGGGGATGGGGAAAAATGGGGGTAGGGGGTGGAGGGGGTAGAATGATTCGAGAATCAAATATATTACGAATGAGCTTTAATGTTTCTATGTAATTCTTATTTTATAAAAAGAGGATTTGATTTAAATGATTATTTTATTATATATATATATATATATTTATTAAATACTAATACACATTCACATGATATTCGATTCGATGCGATATGCATTAAAACCATTGAACATTTCAAATGAACAGATATTTTCTTACTTCATGTATATTTTCAAATAAATGATCAATATTAAATAATAATAATAAAAATATCATTATGCAACAAAGGTTTCCTATAAATACGATACATACATATCTAGAACGTTATTTGATATTGATTAAAATTTAATTTCTTTTTTTCTTCTTTTATTTAACGTTACATATCATTCGATATTAATTAATGATAAGAACAAATTCTTTTTTTACGTATCAAATAATATTATAAATAAATGTATTTTTTAATATATATATTATAAAATAAAATATTAGAGTTTATCATAAACGATAAGTTTATTTTTGTTATTTTTTGATTGTTTATTTTGATAGTAATAATAATAATAATAATAATAATAATGTGTTAGATTACCCTAACGTAACGTGGGAAAAAGAACATAGGAAAGTAAAAAGAAGAAGGGGAAAGGGCCCAGGGTCTAGTAGAAACATCGTTTTTTTTCATGACACAAGGAAAAGGGTAGTATGGTGCATCTGAAACACGATACCAACTCGTGTTGAAGGTGAAGTAACGTTACTCATTGCCGGTTGGACGAATTACCAACACGACTTTGCGCCTGTTTAATTTCCCAGGAGGCGTTCACCTGTGACTTACCTTAGACTATGGTTACATATGTATATCTAACAATACAATCTTGAACGATACTTTATCAACGAAATACCTTTCGTTTCTATTAACTTGAAAAATATTTAATTAACCATACTACTTTTGACCATTTTATTATTATTGTTATTGTCATTGTTTTATTGTTTTTTTTTGTTTGTATTATTTTATCGTCAACCCTTAATGGAATACGTTTCGTTTATACTAATTTGAAAAATATTTAATTTAAATCATACTTCTTTTGATCATTTTATTATTATTATTATTATTATTATCATTGTTTTACAGTTTTATTTTTTTGTTTGTATTATTTTGTCGTCAACCCACAATGAATTGTGTTTTTCATTTTATACTATAATAACATGAAAAATATTAAATTAAAACCATACCTCTTTTTTTGACCATTTCCAATTGATTAGAAAATCAATTATTCGAAATTGCTCGTTAAAATTAGTTCCGTTTTTTCCTCTAATTATTCAAAGAAGAAGAAGAAGAAGAAGAAGAAGAATTAATTAATAACTTCGAAAACTATAATTGGATGAGAAAATTCGTGAATATTTTTTTGCAATTATCGTTTTGTTCTATAGTAATCTCTTTTTGTTGTTATTGTTGTTGTTGTTTTAATTAATACAATTCGTTAAAAAACCGTCCCGTTACTGAATATAATTGTATAATTATTAAATAATAATTTTAATTATATTAGAAAAAAAGAAAAAAAAAATGGCCAATTAAACAACGATGCGTATATTTATTGTTTGTAAAATTATTTATCATGAGGTTAAAGGGTGCTTTCCATCGAAATAAATCAAAGTAAATTTATTTAGAATGGAACATCAAATTCTATAAATTTAAGCTTGTAAATATCCTTTTAACACCACCATCACCATCACCCTCATTCGATATACAAATTGACCTTTTCTTTTTCTAAATCAAAATAACTTTGATTACCTCGAATATATTCAATGATTGTAAGTTAATAAAATACATTAGTGGTTGCAACGTATCAAAAAATAATAATAATTAAAAATTAAATCAACTCGAGAGAGTGTAACTATAATTTAAAAATAAAAATAAATTAATAAATTTTGATTGTATCATTTTATAATATAATTGACAACTTTTTATTAACTGATATACCAAATAAGATTAAAAAATATAATATAAAGTTTAACAAAATATATAATATTATCAAATATTATATATAATAAATAAATTAAATTATTAAAAATTTAATTAATAAATCTTATATATAATAAACAAATTAAATTATTAAAAATTTAATTAATAAATATTATATATATAATAAATAAATAATAAAAAGTATAAATTGTCAAAAAAAGGTAAGAAAAGAAAATAATTAAAAATTGACAAAATGTATCAACTTGATTCCCTCCCCCTCTCTCTTCCCACCCATTTTTCTTTCTCCTCCCTTATAATATAATACTTATGAAGTATAAGTAAGATGATATTTATCTTGGAATTCTTATTTGATGAACAAATAGTATGACTTGGTTGGAATCAACGTTGATGATTTATGTAGGTTGTTCTTCTTTTCCGTTTACCCTTGTCCCTTGTCCCTTCGTCTCATTCTTTCTGTTTTCTTGTTGGTGGTTACGTGTAGGGTAACCTTTCAGCTTTCTTGTATTTTATACTAGAAGCTCAAAGTATTCCCCATGTCTCTTATATCCTCTCCACCATTGGAGAAACGAGAAAAGACTGGGGTTCTTTCTACGGTAACTTCTACCAAAATCGGCTTTCTTTGTAGTGGGGTGGATGAGGTGAGGTGGTAAGAGTGATGAGAAGGGGGATGATGGTAAAATGGTACTATATTTCTTTAGATGTTTTATATAAAGTTAGATACAAAGGATCTTGGATAAAGATTTCCCATTCATTTTGGTATACTTTTGAAAAATAAATTTAATACAATGCATTGTTATATATATATAACAATTTATTTATTATTTATTTGATTTTATTCTGTTATATTTATAGTCGAATAATTTATAATTGTATAACTTATATATATATCTGTTATTTTAATATAAATTATATAAATTATTATATTATATAAATCATATGTTTATATTTTATTGAATTTGATATAAGACACACGTGTACGTGTATGTATTTATACAATTTAGTTAAATGAAAAATGATATATAGTATAATGTTTAACGAAATTTTTTATTTCTTAAGAATTTAACAATAATTTTACATTTATTTTCTTAGTTATTATTTTAATTTTGTGTGTATCCTAAGTTAAACTAAGTCATTTTTCATTTGATCTGACATTAGATGAAGTTTTCTTTTTTTAAAATATTAGGGATATAGAGGTATCGTATTAATAATAATAAAAAAGAAGAAAAGACAAATTTGATGCAGAAGAATGCATTTGCGAATAAGAAGTTAGAAAAAAGGGGTAACAGCTGTCAAAGTTTCAGTCGTATCGACTTCTCACGGTACTCTTTATGCAAATATCAGTTTTTTAATATTTTTTGTTTCTTTTTCTTGTGAGGTTAAAGATATCCTGTTTCGTAAAGGGCCGAACTCCTTCTCTTGAGAATCCCCTTAACATGTGTTTAGCATACACGGAGGACCTCGTTGAATTGAAATTGCATCAAAGTATGCGATTGCATAATGTCCTTTATGCGTTCTTTCAAAAAAAAAAAATCATTCCTATCTATAAAGAATTTTTATCGATGATAAAATTATCCTAACTATAATAATAATGATAATAATGATAGTAATATTTATTTATTTAACGAATTTAAGAATAATTTTCAAATAAAAAACAATAATAATCAATTATATAATATAAATGATATAAAATAACATAATATATAAACATTAATGATATTATTACTAAGTTTAATTCTTAGGGATGTTTTTTTTTTTTGGACATGTTTAAATTAGAAAAATTCCAAATGATTTTGGATAAGAAAAAAAAATTTATTATATTAATGATATTATAAATAACGTGTGGATAATAATTAAATAAAAATAATATAAAATAAACGTTTTATAAGGATTAACTAAATATATATAAATACTATTTACATAAGCTATTGAATCAATAGTTATTAAATAGTTAATTAACTGTAAACGTAACACTCGATTATTTCAAAACATATATTAAAATTAACCAAAAAAAAAAAAAAATAAAAATTAAACGATAGTCGAGTTACATATTCTTACAAAATATGAGAATCAATAATCCTACTATTGTTTTACATCATATTATCAAAGTATGACGTAATGATACGTGATCCTAGCATTGATTTAAATATTTCCTTTTTATTCATTTATTTTTTTTTGTTATTTTTCTCTGCAATATAAAAACCATACATTTATATAGTAACATGTAAATAATCATCCCAGTATGTATCACAAATTTTCCATCGAGTTGGTATCTTCTTTATAATCGAGTATATAAAAAAAAAAAGAAAAAAATATTAGAAAAAGTTAAACCACTCATCCGTGGAGAAGAAGTTTTTTCTTTTTTTTTCTATAGTTTCTTGGTCGTTAACCTTTGGCCGTGTCTCTAGACGAAGCGGAACTCATTATATCATAGATCCACGTACATACGTTGCATGATTGACGCATGCATAAAAGGTTACACATACATATATACATATATAATAGAGAGAAAGAGAGAAAAGAGAGAGAGAGAGAGAGAGAGAGGTTCTACCGATACGTGACACGATTTTAATCCGAATAATTTGCATCGGCGCACTTTCGATGAACCGGCTGAAATAGGAGGAAAGTGAAGTTAGGGTAGGGTTTTTGCGAGATAGGTGGATGGTAAAGGGGTTTTCGGGGGGGGGGGGGGAAATGGGTTTGAGAGGTGTCGAACGAAGCAGCTTTACTCTCTGTCCATATAAATGCTAATAGTCCTGCACTTGGTTTGTGACCCAATTAATCGTTATCCACCTGATTTCATACCGTGTGATCAGATTCTACAGTTCACCGTTTAAAGTGAGCATACGTCTAAAATCACGTCAACCGTATATCGCTTGGTTTGGTTTCATCAAGAGCATCTCTATTTATGCATAGTTAGCAGCGTATATCACGTATATGTATTATTAATCTATGTAGATGTATTTTTGTATTTGTATGCTTGTATTTCACGTTTGAATTTATCATTAGGAATATATAATATCTACAATTGCGATAAGTGATGTTGTTTTTTTCTTTTTTTTCTCTCTCTTTTGTCTTCTTAACTAACTTCTTTTTATTCCAATTGAAATTTTGTTAATCATTTTTGATAAAATATATTATTTACACGTATAATTGTATAAATGAGTTTTAAGTAATAGATTTTCTTTTTGTTTGGAAATATTTAATTTTTTTTATATTTGTATATAGTATTAATTGAATTAAAAAAAAAAAATATAACGTGATGCGAGATAATTGATAAAAATTTATTTCGTATTATTGTTAGACCATTATCATAATTATTTTGGCACATATGATGATATTCGTTGAATATATAAAAGTATGTCGAAATAATATTTTTCTTTTTCTTTTTTTTTTATATTTACATATGTGTGTGTGTGTGTGTAATGTACTAGTAGAAAAGTATCGATTAGTTTCGTTTGCTTCTCACCCTCTTCGACAGCTATTCTCGTACTTACTCTCGCCTAGTTTCATATGCGGATACCTTTCCCCATCATGAATTGGTAATAGCCATGTCTACTCGTCTAATGTACTACTACCTTTCTTGCCCTAGATAACGCATTATATTTAAATAATACTTGCTCTCGTTGAGTACTACTACAATCGATTCTAAATTATACACCTGTATAATATTTAACAAATTACATTTCAGATATTTATTTCATGTGATTTTAACATCAATAAAATAATATAAATATAATATCGAAATGTATAAATCATTCAAATAATAATCTCTCTCTGAGATTAATTCTTTTTTTTTCAATAGAAATTTAAAACAAAATAACAATCAATGTGAAAATATTTGTTGGAGGATAATCATAAGACATACACACAGAACAATGTATTACATTTTCAATTTTATTTTTTATTCATTAAATCTCATTTATCTAATATATCAGATTCACGTTAATAATATACCTTTACTGTATATAAATTTCAATGTATTTTTGTTGTATATAATATTTTTTATATAAATTATATTGAAAATATTTTTAATATATAATATTCGTATCATCATCATCATCATCATAATCATAATCATAATCATCCACCATCGTCTGCAGACGAATGCAATATCGCATAAGACATTTAGGGGTTGGGGGTTGTGGGGGAGGGGAAGGGGGATGTCTTCGGGCATCTACCTCGGCACAGAAGGATATAGCAACGTGAGAAGATTCTATGGGAATATCACGGAAACTTCTCACGTACCTCTACGATCTTTTCTTTTTTTTTTCTTTTTTTTTTCTTTCTTTTCACGAATACGACTGCGAACTACAACTGCGACTGACTGCTACCACGTCCAAAGTAAAATCGCGAGTAACCGTTAACTGAAGCCACGGAATGACAGTTTGCTCTTCGTTCGTGTGCCTTTTTACAATTTTGTGCATTTCTTTTTTTTTTCATTCTGTACGAGTCAAGATTTCGATTAGATTTAAATATAAGATTGATTTGTAGTTTTTATTTTGTCAATGATAATAGTAATATTCTAAGATTGCATTTTATACGATCTGTAATTTTGTTAAATATATTTTTTCTAAGTATACGTAAATAATAATTATAATATAATAAATTAATAGAATATATATATATATATATATATATATATATATATATATACATTGTCAATATTAAATTGATTAATACAAAAAACGATACACATACAGGTTTTGTAATTTTGTTAAATATATTTTTTCTATAGTTATACGTAATAATAATTATAATAATAAATTAGTAGAATATATATATACATTGTCAATATTAAATTGATTAATACAAAAAAAATACACATACAGGTATGTAATTTTATTAAATATATTTTTTCTATAGTTATACATAATAATAATTATAATAATAAATTAGTATGAATGTGTATACATCATTTTGTGTATGGATTATTATAATGATTAATAGAAAAATTTTACGCAAAATTCTGACCCATAAAATATATAAAAGATACCTTGTAAATAAATAGAAATAACAATCAAAGGGGGAAAAAAAATGTGTTAACGGGAACACGTACGCGTAGTTTTATGAACGATACGTTTCATCAATGTCCAAGAACAATGTAACCTGTGTTTTTGAAAAAAATGAAACCATCGCTGATCTATCACAATTCGTCTCACTTAAGACGATATAACAACGAAATATACTATAATTTTACAATTAAATTCATTTATCATCAAATAATATAATAATCAAAAATAACACACACACACACAGATTATCAATTATTTATATTTTTCAAAATTCTTTTTAATATAAAATAATAAATCTTTCAAAACAGATTAAACATGTTAAATAATAGTAAATAAGTATGTAAAATAGTTACAAAATCGTCATCTCTCATTTGGCCCAGTTTCATTCCGATCTCTAATGTGATTCGATAGATTATTATGGCTTCGTAAAAGGGTGGGAGGGGGTGAGGGGGGGGGGACACGAGTGTGACCTCTGTAAATACACGGATCAATCGATTACTAAAATTCACCTACGAAATTAAGCCAAAGTTAATCTGTAATGAAACAACAACCCGAATAATACAAAAGTAATAAACAAATAAACAAACGAGAAGAGAAAAATCAATACTCGAGATGACCGAAATTTCTAGAAAAAAAAAAAGAAAAAAGAATCAATTTCATCGATATAGTTTTGTTTTTTTTTGTTTCCTATTAGACTTGTTTATTTTTTACTTTTTTTTTGTTGTTGTTTAAAAAAAGCTACTTTTCTATACCCTTCGCTAACACACAACAATGATCCATTGTCTATTTGTTGAGTTAAAAAGAAATAGGGAATCGATTGGAAAGACAGAAGTGTTGCGAGGTAAAGAGGGTTAGGGGTTGGTAGGTTGGAGTTGGTTGGGGTTTGTTGGTGTATTCGGAGGGTTGATGTTGGTGGTGTTGGTGTTGACGTTGATGTTGGTTAGAGTGAAACGTGCGACCAGTAACGAAAAGATCGAAAGGGATGGGTACCATGGAATGGAATGAAAGTCGAGTTTCTAGGTTTGGAGATGACGAGGAGTAGGAGGGGGAGAAGGGGGGGGCAGGAGGAGGAGGAGGAGGAGGGCTTGAAGGGGGAGGATAAAATAATTTCCGGGACGTCGGAACGCACGGATTGAAGAAGGGTAGTAGTACCCATAACCCAATAGAAGGGTGGCAGGGTAGAGGAGGAGGATGAAGGGGAGGAGGGGGGAGGAGGAGGAGACTTGGTGAACCGTTTCTGATCGAAATCCGGGACGAGAGAGGACAATTATTGACGCAGACTAATTTCGTCGAATCGAGAGAAAAATAATAGAAAAGAAATAGATAGAAGAAAATATAAGAAAAGGAATAGAATGATATCTCCGATTGGTAATAGTACTCGAAAGAATCAACCAACCAACCCCTTATTCCGTGCTTTTTTTCTTTTTTTTTTTATATCATTTCTTTTGGAAATACAACTGGAATTGGAAATGACGATGTTCATTCAAGACGAGTTTTTTTTTTTTTTCTCTTAATTATTGAACCGAATTGATAATAACAAAGATAAATATTAATTGGGATAGTAGAAAATTGAAATGTAAATATTAATAATAATAATAATAATCAATGTTGGGGACTGTTTTTATTTACCGAATATAAATCTCTATTGAAAAAAATACAAATATTAAATAATATTATTTTTACTTGTAAAATATAAATATTGTATTAATATTGTTAAAGGTAATCTACACCATAATATTATGTAATTATTAATTATTAATATATTATTAATAATATTATTTAATATTTTTTTAATATATTTATGTAATTTTTAATTATATATTAAAAGTTACGATAAAATTATGAGAAAAAAAAAAAGAATCGTAGAAAAATTTGTCTGGTATTTGTTATTAGTGTTTAACAATTAATACGTGTTACAGTTGTATTTAATTGTGGTATCAACTTAGAATTATATAAATATGATTTGATTATAATTGATAAGAGATGGAAATGAAATGAAATATAATCGATAAATTCTGTGGAAGACTTATATATATATATATATATAATGTTTCTTATTAATAACGAAATAAACTTATTCTTTGTGTGTGTGTTGTTAGTAGAATTCAAAACGGTTAGATAACTTGCTAGCAATTAATATTACATAGTGTAAGTGTTTGCGGTTGAATCCATACTACTGGCACACCCAACCTCTACTCTCACCATACTTTACCCTTTCCCTTTCCCTTTCCCTTTCCCTTTCCTTTTCTCTGTTTCTCTCTTTCTCATTCCATTCGCAATAGTATGCAGACGAGAAACTTAGGTTCTCGTTGGTAATTCTCACATCTACGCGTGCGACACCACCATTACAAGATTCTCTAATTTCTTGTAGACAATGTAAAACACTGGATAACGTTCGATAATATTTTTACTGAGATTAATATTATTAAACAACAAAATATATTATTTAAATAATATTTTATATATTTTTTTTAATAATTAATATTATATGAAAATTTTTGATGTGTTTATACGTTATTATATGTTTAATATAATTCGTTTGTATGTGTTTGATCAAAAATTACTGAGATTAGTATTATAAAACATAACAAAATATATTATTTAAATAATATGTGATATATTTTAATAATTAATGTTATATGAAAATTTGTTTATACGTTATTATATGTTTGATACAATTAAATTTACTAATTGTATAATAGTTTTCATTCAATTGTAAGATGATTTTATGTTGCTTGCATTTACTTCAAATACAATATTTTTATTTACTAATCGTTACTATATAAAATGCATTAATATTAAGATGTGAAAGTATTAACAGAATAATCTCGCATACTTTTTACAAAATTTGATATTTCACGAGAAATAATTCAAATTATAATATTATAAATGATAGTTAATTAATTTTGATTAATTTAATATTTCATTCACATTTTGTTTTTAAACATAATTCAATAATTGTATTATTATCTAATCAATGAATTCATTCAAAAGTCACTAATCATACTATTTCAAATTTTATATACTAACATATTATCTCTTATTAAAGTATTAACATAAATAAAAAAAAAATAATCAATTTCCTATTAACAATTAATATAAATAATAAATTAAAACAACTTATATATATATATATATGACTGAACCATAAACGTTATAATAAAATAATACCATCCATAATAATACATGAGAAACAAAAAAAAAGTAGAAGAAAAAGAAGAATAAGAAAAACCAAACAACAAAATACAAAAATCTACAGGCTGAGGGGGTGGTGGGATGCTTCTGAGTTAACAAAAGAATAAATGAAACAAGCGTTAAACAACAATCCATGAAAAAAGTATGCGTGTTGGTTTTATGAGATATGTCATCCTAAATAAGACTGATCCAGGTGTGAGGGATGAAAGGGAAGAATAAAAGGGACAAGATAGGTCGAGATTACATACAAAAAGAAAAGGTATGAGAATAAGAATGACGACGACGAATAAAAATAAATATAAAAATAAAAAATAAAAATAGAAATAGAAAGAGAAAGAACTATGAGTAGGAGGTTATACCAAGTCTGTTAATCTAGTAAAACTACGGTACATAATGTAGTCTCGTACGTGCCAGTGAATGCTCAGCAAACGGGTGGAGGGTATGGGGGTTGGGTAATGGGGGTGGGGGAATGGGGTGGGAAACTCGTCTAATTTAAAGTACACCGACGGATCGGACGTGTTGGAAGTGGTGTAACATAGCATATCTAATGTTCTCTTTCTTTCTCACTCACTCATTCATTCACTCACTCATTCTCTTTCTCTCATTCCATAAAGCTCCAAGCTCAACACGTTAACAGAAAGTAGACATTATATACGTTGGCAGAACTGGGCCGTATAACAAAGACCCGGCAACCGTCCACCAACCAACCAACCAACCAACCGGTACACCAGTTTTCTCTCTCATGTGTTTTACTTCGTTCAACCCTTCGTCATTTACTCAAACTAACCGTTTCTTTTTTTTCTTTTTTACTGGCATGTATTCTGCTTGTAGTTATAGTAGTGGTAGTAGTAGTATTGCTGATGGTGGTTGTGGTGATGATGGTACACGTTGGTTTATCTTGCTAGTGGTGTCGCATTTGCTTCTACTATTACTACTCTTGGGGTATGGTGTGCTAGTGGGCTGGGGTAGGGTAAGGGAAGGGTGTGGCGTGCTGAGGGGGTTCTTTCCACTTGCTCAGGTTCCAACAGCAGCAACCAGTACGATGCCAGTAAAATTCCAATAGCCATCTGCCTCTTCTATGTTCGTTTGTCCGTCTGTCTGTCTGTTTATCCTTCCATTTGATCCAACAAACCATGGAATTCCTTCTTTCTCATCACACGTTGCCATGAAAATACTTTATCTCTTATTTTCCTATTTCTTCGTTCAGCTACTAATTATAAAAGTTTATGGGGGGGGGTGGAATGGGGAGTGAGGAGGGATATAACAAGGGGTATAGAAAAGTTATTTCAAATGGGGGTGGGAATGGGGAAAGGTTAACGTTACATATCATCAATTCGTTCAGAATTGGGTTTGACTATTAGGTATACTACTAACTACTACTACTACTGCTATTATTTTGGATCTTTTTTGTTTTTTTTTTGTTCATTTGATATCACGTTGCATGACCGATAATTTGCTACTCGGGTTAAATAAAAAAAAAAAAGGGGGTGCAACTCGATATCGTGCGAAATTGAACGTAGAATCTCTCACTCTGAAAACTTTTTGTGACTCGTTTTACTTGGCGCGTGTCGTTATTCGTTAATAAATAAAAAAAATAAAAGTAAATCTCTCTTTTTTTAATATTTAATCAATTTTAATTGATTATTAATGTAATAAATATATATCAGGTAAGTCCCAAAGTTCGTGTACATTTTTTTCTAAATTTGTAAATAGTTTTGAATTGATCTGATATTTTGTAAAAGTATGGACAAATTTTTAATTCGATATTTTTATTTGTTTATTTGTTTGTTTAAATGTTTGTTTCTGTTACAAGTAAGTGTGTCTATCTTCTGTATTTTTTTTTTCTAAGAACAATTAAAAAAATTAATATAAATAAAAAAGAAACGCGAACAATTTCTGAATCAATAATTGTTATTCCATAATACAATGGTTAATTGTCTCGAAATTTGTCAATGTTTTCTTCTTCTTTTTTCTTTTGTCTTCATTAAAATATATTGATTATTAATATAATAAATATATATCAGATGAGTCCCAAAGTTCGTGTACATTTTTTTCTAAATTTGTAAATAGTTTTGAATTGATCTGATATTTTGTAAAAGTACGGATAAATCTTTAATTCGATATTCTTATTTGTTTGTTTGTTTGTTTCTGTTACAAGTAAGTGTGTCTATCTTCTGTATGTTTTTTAAGGACAATTACAAAAATTAATATAAATAAAAAAGAAACACGAACAATTTCTAAATCAATAATTGTTATTCCATAATACAATAGTTAATTGTCCGAAATTTGTTAAGTTTTTTTCTTTTGTCTTCATTAAAATATATATATCAATGATTATACCTCGATCATGTAAATTGTAATTCGAATAAAGTTACAGTTAAGTTTTGTGAACGCGTATAGAATTAACAATATTATCTATCCTCGATAATAGAACATATTTATAATCGCATTTAATATGGCCAATGAATTTTCCAGTTACATTTAGTAGTGCGTGATTTAATTAGCAAAATGCGGGATGGGGAAGGGGGAGGAGAGGAAGTCTTTTATCAACCAACCAACGAACCAATCAATTTCATTGATTTCTGATAACAATTTAAATGACTTCTATTTATTATTCTTTCTTTTTTTCTGTTTCATTTTCTTCTCAACACGTGTTCCTAGTACCACGAAATACTTTTGACTATTTCATTTTCTATTTTTCAATTTTTTTTTACCATCGTATCTCTCGTTAATTAACTCCTGCAATGTAAATATTGAAAAAAAATGATGATTATTATTAATTATTCAACGAAATGGAAAATTGGAAAATTGGAGACTAAAAAAAATAATTTGTTCTACGTTACCGTCAACCTAGAGTAATTTTGAAACTAATGTATCGTTTAATTATTCTACCATAGAGAAATATTATACATTTTGTTTATATTGTGTCAAATATTGCTTATATTATTTTTGTTGCATTGTTTTTTTTTGCAACCAAGAATAATATAAAATAATATCAAAGAAATAAAAAAAACACGATTGTATAAAGAAAATATCTGGAATTCGATTGATTAAAAGAATCTACAAAAAATCATGTACTCGTATCTTGCTATAAGAAACCATAAAAATCTACAAACTTATTAATCCTCTTCCTTATGAACTTCGAATGATGAGAAAAAAAGAATAATGAAATGATATAATTTATAACTAACGTAGAAAAAAAAAAAGAAACGAAGGACAAATAAAATCAAATTAAAATTAAAATTAAAATTAAATATAATATATAAAATAAAGTATTAAAAAAAAAGAGAAAATACACGAAAAGTAGAAGATTATTCGAAACGATTTCGTTTAAATTCTTACGCTAGTAACCCCTCCCCCCCACCTTCAAGTTCTCCCCTACCCCATCCACCCTCAACTCGTGGTAATTTATTTTTCATTCATAATATCTTCCAACGATAGTAGTAGGGGGTTTGCAGTAACAGAAGCAGCAAAAGCAAAAGCAAAAGCAGCAGTAGCAGCAGCACGTTGCTCTTGGTATCTTTTTAATTAAGTAGATTCGTCGGCAAGAGGCTCCCAGCTTTCTGCTCCTGCTTATAAAGTTATTACACCGTAGAAAAGAAAAGAAAAAAAAAAAGAAAGGAAAAGAAGAAGAAGAAGAAGACCGTGTAAAAGCTTGCGAGTGGGCTTGAAGAGGAAAATTCCTTCGGTCTTCGGAGTTAAGCTCGAGCTTGAGAAGGAAAAGAAGAAGAAGAAGTAAAAAAGAAAAAGAAAAAAAAAAGAAATAGAGGTAGAGAAGATAATAAAAAGTAACGGAGGGTACAGGTTAAACGTTTAATCGGTTAATATCTTGAACGAGGTCAACAAATTCACTCGTGTATATATATATATATATATTTAATTATTTTAATAAATATTATATTGTAAGAAATTTTTATTAGTATAACGAAAGAGAAATTTTATTAGAACAAAGAAATTAAATATGAATTAATTATAAGAATATATATGGAATAAAATTATTTGAGTTGTATCGAGTTTACGTGAAAGTTTAGGAAAATAATATTTTGTTGAAAAAGTAATCAACATTTATTTGAATGACGAAAGAAATTTCATTTAAAACGAAAAAAAAATTCAACTTAGATATGAATTATAATTAATTTAATATTGTTACAAAAATAATGTTTCTTTTTTTAAAAAATTAATCAACAAAATTCACGCGTTATATATTTTATTATATATTTGTAATTATTCTTTTTTTGTATAAGAAATTTCTAAAAAATTTTTAAAAAAGAAAACAAAAAAAAAAGAAACTTAATATGTGATTAAATTAAATAACGAGAATAATAAATAATTATTCGAATTGCATTGAGTGTGTGTACGTGAAAGCTTACAAAAATAATATTTTTTTTAAAAAGTAATCAATAGAATGATTGTAAACAACATTTATTTGAATGACGAAAAAAATTTCATTTAAAATGAACAAAAATTCAACTTAAATATGAATTATAATTAATTTAATATTGTTACAAAAATAATGTTTCTTTTTTTAAAGAAATTAATCAACAAAAGTTCACGCGTTATATATTTTTAATTGTTCCTTTTTTTTTTTTAGAAATTTTTTAGAAATTCCTTATACAACTAAACATGTAATTAAATTAAATTAACTTAAAAAAAAATAACGAGAATAATAAATAATTATTCGAGATGCATTGAGAGTATGTGTGTACGAAAAGTAATGTTTTTACTTTTGAAATAGTAGTAAGGGTACTTTTAAAATTCGATTAGAAAAAGAAAAAACTTAACTTGTGTTGTGGAAGGGGTAAGGAGAGAGGGTTGAAAGCAGGGGACTACTGTAAGGGGGTTGCTTTTAACTCGATCGAACTAGGGACTTTTTATTTACTTAATAATTCAGTATTTCTCGTTGCTCGAGTAAAGCGTCGAAAAATAAAAGAATTTCCACATCCTCGAAGGAATCCAACTAGCAATCCAACCCGCCAAAGATTTTCTTTCCCTTCTTTTTTCATTTTTTTTTCTTTCTTTCTTTCTTTCTTTCTCTTCCACTTTCTTTTTTTTTTTTTTTTGGTTGCCCTTTGGCAATCGATTGGAAGAAAAGTTCGTTGAAAAGAATTTTTGTTCCTTCTTTTTATTTCTATTTTTGTTATTATTATTATTATTATTATTATTAATTATATTTATCAATCTTTTATTTTCTTCCAATAAATTTTCACGTAACAATTTTCTTAATTAGATGTATAATAATTAGTATGATTGTTTGAATATACAATCTTGAGTATTTTTTAAAAACTTATATTCGAAACATTTATAATTAACATTAGAACGTAGTTATTATATTTTTTATTTATAATTTACTTTATATATCACACTTTTGATCATCTAATCATAATAATAATCTAATAATAAACCTCATGTAACAATAATCTAAATACAATCATTATCGAATCAATATCTAAAAAAAAAAAACACTAAACTTACCAATATTTTATGTATACCATAAGTTAATCAAAATTAAATATACATCCTAATACAAAATGAAATTAAAATCAATTGCATGATGAACACAATATACTTTCATTTTTATTTAAAAATAAAATTATATATTCATTTATGATTATTATTCTTATGATCATTAGAATAATCATCACGAATGCTAAAACAACAACAACAAGAACGGATTAAGCAACTTTTAAAAAGTTTCAAAATTTTATAATAATTTTTGGAATTGTAGGATAATCCTTGTTGTCACGTGTCCTTCCATTTTCTCAACTTGTCCTATTAAAGGTGCGAATTTGTTGGTGCTAGCGATGCAACTATCAACCGAATTGAAGCAAACTAAACCAATGCCAAGCAAAGCAAAGCAAAGCAAAGTAAAAGGAAACAAAACGAAATGAAACGAAACGAAATGAAATGAAACGAAACAAAACCAAGCCAAGCGAGCAACCGTCAAGCAGGTTCCTACGAATCCTTTTGAAACGGTGCCTGTGGGAAGAGAAGAAGAAAGTTTAAACCCTGGGACGTGAATCCTTCGAGTCTCGTAACTTCGACAAAACTTCTCCGTCATTTCTACGTTCGACTTACGACCACCACCATCACCACACCACCATGATAGTGGTGGTGGTGGTGGTATGCTGCTAGAACGAAAATTACTTTTACTCATGTAAAAAAAGAAAAAAAAAGAAAAAGGAAGGTAGTAGAAAGTAGGAAGTAGAAAGTAGAAATAGAAGAAGGAATTTTCTTTAATAATATTTTTCATTTCTTTTTTTTTTCTGTGTGTTTTTCTTTTCCATTTATATATATATATATTTATTTCAAATTTTATATCATCATTTTGTAGAAATATTTGGGAATAATTTATTGTTATATTTAAAATTTGAATAACTTTGACGATAATACAAATTATAATATATATTATTAATATGTTATAAAAAACATGGTATAATAATATTATTATATAAATATAATATTAAATATATAAATATAATATAATATATATTATAATATTATTATAAATATATTAAATTTTATTATATATTAATTATATTTAATATATTTAATATTAAATATAAATATATATTTAAATATTAAAAATGTAATATTTATAATGTATATATTATTATATTATATATTATAAATATAATATTATATAAAATATTAAATATAAATATAATATTATATTATACCATATTTTTTATGACACAGGTTAAAATCTTTTTTGATTACCACTTTGAAATATTTACTAAATATTCGATTTAATATATACATACAAACATTTTATATAATTTAATCATTTTTCTATTTATATACTCTCTACTTTTTCACTTTTTCAAAATATATAATACGTAATAAATAAAATATGACGAATAATTTACATGTGGTTTAATATTCGATTTGAACATTTTCAATTCTAATTTTCTATTTTTGATATTATATATTCGTAGGGGATTAAATATAAGATAATAATCGGTATTAAAATAGAATCGAATATATATAAGATCGTTAAAGCTTTGTTTAAGAACAGAATTTCTCATTCCACCAGCCTATCATCCCCCCATAACTTTCAAATCCCATGAGATAAAAGGCCAGCAGAGCGAATTCGTGAACTCGTCGTTGACTTGTCGAACTATACTGAACGAAACTTTCATCTCTTCTTACGAAAGTCGTTCACTTTTTAATGGATACGTTTGACCGATCGTAAAAGAAACTTTTTTTTCTCAATGAAATGCCTCCGTCAGAATTCGTTTCGTCAATTAAATTCAATTCAATTCGACCAACAACAAAAAAACACACAATCCTATATAAAAAACAAATGCCAATGTTAAATTCACATTGTTTTAAACAAAAACAAACAAAAAAGAAAAACTCAGACATTTTTTTATATAGAAATACTCTGATCAAATTTTTAATCATAATTTATTTGAAAAACCTGTAATATCGGAAATTAAGCCCCCCCCCGTCCCCCCTATCCATCCCTAACGATTCCATATAAATTTATAAAGTTTCATAAACGTTTAAAAAATTACAAGTCTCGGTTTCTTTTTGTCGAGAATAGGACTCCAACGTTATTTACATTTAAAGTGGGGTTTACAAAGTGGATCGTAATAAACACAGGAGGGTAGTTAACCCTCTTCCCCTCCCTCCTCATCCCCCAACCCCAGCACAAGTCTGTCTCCTATTTTCTCTTATATCTTTTTCTTTCATTCTTTCATTCTTTCATTTTTTCATTCACTCTATTTCTATCTCTCTCTCTTTTTGTTTTACATTTTTTACTCACCCTCTCTATTATTATTTTATTTCTTTTTTCTTTTTTTAACCGGAAGCTTCCAACACGCTATAACTTTTAATATCAACTACCACCATCACCACCACCATCTTTCCTATCGGTGGTAAAAAATAAACTTTACAATCGTGGTAATATAAATAATTCTATTAAGTTCAAATATATTATCAAAAATTACGAACAATTTTTTTAAATATACTAATATATATATATTTTTAAATATTACTTTTTTTTATATTTATTTTTATATTGAAATATATTTTATATTAAAATAATATAACACACACATAATATATAATAACTTTTTATATACGATAATTATATTATTATTAATAAAATATACTTTTAATCGAAATATATTTTTCTTTTTTCTTTTTTTTTTCTAAATAACAAATAAACAAACTGATTGATTAATTGAATTATTTAAGCTACTTCTAAAATAATACATACTTACATACAATAAATATACTTATAAGTATCATATATGTACAAATATATAATATATCAAATACAGTATCAAATAATATATACAAATACACGTGTATATTTTCTCATAGTTATTTGACACTATATAGTAGATCTACTTCAAAATGTTACTTCGATAAAGTAGTACAAAACCTACGGAGTAGATATAAAAAAGTATATATATATATATACTACACCATAAGATATATGACAGTACTTATGTAGTAGCTAAAATAACATAAAGTCCTCTCACACATATTGCTATAACGTATTATACTCGACAAGGATGAAGAATATCTTTGAACGTTCGATTTTACTAGTAGCCCACACGATGTTATCCTTCACCCACGCAAACTTATCTACATTTTTATATTACAAATATACCGGGTGTCTTCCTCCTAAACTCCCTTTTTCGACGCATCAAAAAAGAAATAAAAAAACATTCCAAATTATTTTTAATATTCATTATTTCTGTTTTGTTTGTTTGTTAAATAATGTAATTATAAATTTCTATAATAATGTAGAAACAATGAAAAACAAATTGTTAGAATTATTTTTATTACACCCATTTTTTTTTCTGAATATTTTACGAACCCATATAAATGCATATAAAATTCAATATTGTATATAATATATATTCTAAACACATGTACAATAAATTCTCGAATAAAAGTTCATTAGAAAAAGATTAAATTATAAAATGTGTACCAAGATACAACGTTTTTCGTATTATTACTAATCGTTATTTAAAAATTTATTGAACATAATAAAATATTTGATTAATTAAAAAAGAAAAGAATCGAATACAATTAAATATTTTCATATTTGTTCGAATAAGTAACGAGATAATAATTAAATGAAATTTTCTTTCATTAAAATCAAAGAAAAGATTATTCTAAGAGTTGTATTAAATGAATCGTAAGATTTTCTATTTGGTATTCTTTATTTCTGTCTCTTTGATCTGACGATGCTTCAATTTGATAGAAAAAACACAACGATTTCTATGCAAATCTTGATACGTATGTATCCCCATAATACGATCTATTTGTGTTGAGTTAAAAGAGAGATCAAAAGAAAGATAAAAGATAAATAGAAGAAAGATACAACAAGCTATATACAAAAGGTAGTTACCTACCTATCTACCTATCTAACCTTTTGGCAAACGAGCTTTTAAGATGACGTTATAAAATGGGGTTCGAATTTCTTTGACTATTAAAGTCCAAGCTACGATTTCATTTAGTATAATATTAATCTAACAATACAACTTTGAGAATCAAATTATTTTCTATAAATGTAAGAGATGTAATATCTTTACTCGAAATTATTAACACAATTTACTACAAAAAGGATTACTGTTTTGTAATATTCAATATTTCATTTGATAATAATTAT
>JACGWG010000024.1:1422502-1446745 GCA_023678865.1 Polistes exclamans | reverse complement strand
CAGGATTACTGTTTTGTAATATTCAATATTTCATTTGATAATAATTACATTTTATTGATTCAATTTAATAATGAATGACACACACACAATCGATATATTTTTTTTATAATAAATGTCACGTAATGTCTCACAGTATTTTTTCTTTTTTTATTTTATTTTCTTACGTTTTGTATTTAACACAGGATTACTGTTTTATAGTATTCAATATTTCATTTGATAATAATTATATTTCATTGATTCAATTAATACTGAATGAAAAAATCGATATAGTTTTTTTTTTATAATAAATGTCACGTAATGTCTGTCAGTATTATTTTCTTACATTTTATATTATTTCATTACTATAGAAAATTATTCATCTCATATAATAATTATTTGTCTTTATATATATAAATTATTAATATATCATTTATTACATAATGTAATTCATTGTATACATGTATATACATAGATACAAATAATTTTGTAATCTTTATATTATATCCATTTTTTTATAGAAAAAAAAAAAAAAAGATTTCATTGTAAAAGTAATAAAACAAACAAACAAAAATATTGAAAGTAAGAGGATTATACATGTATAACAGAAATAAATAAATGAAAAAAAAAAATGTAGAATAAAAATTCGAACTTTTTTCCAACATATTTCACACGAACACACACTATTAACTCACACACGTTTCATTCGACAATAGTTAACGAGGGTGAAATAAAAAAAAAGAAGAATAAAAAAGAAAAGAATAGAAAAGAAAAGAAAAGAAAAGAAAAGTATGAAGATCTTAAGAAGATTCACGTAATCCAGATCAGGTTCGTAACAAAACGAAAGAGAGAAAAAGAAAAAAAGAAAAAAAAAAAGAAAGAAAGAGTGGGTGGGTTGAATCTCCTCATCGACGACGAGAAGGATATTCAACCTAATTTCAGTGCGAACGGCCGTAATGTAACTCCACTTAATTCCCCGTTCAGATTAACCTACATGGCAACACACACACATACAAACACTAACTATTGCTACACACCACTTTAGTTAACTTCGATCATTCTATTATATTTCACAAGAATAACAAGGAAACTCGTCGGTAACGGGGAGGGTGGGGAGGTGGATCAGGAGGTGAAGGGGTGGATTAGGAGATGAAGGGGTGGAAATTATTAAAGTAAGAAAAAAAAAACAAGAGAAATGAATAAAATTGTTCGTTTGTTGTTTTGTTGACCAGTAAGAAAAAAAGAAGAATAAAAAAAAGGTGTACGAGTTATGGAAGGTGGGAAAAGGGTAAGAAGTGTGGAAGGGAGTGAAAAGATAGAAATTTTTTCGAAATATTCATTATTCGAGAATATTTCCAACTTAATTTACGTTAATAACCGCGATCTAATATTTCATCGAGAATTTTAATTTTATTTTACTATTTTTTTTTTCTTCCTCTAACGCGAAATATTTCAAACGCGTGACGGAATTTTTTGGTTTGTACCCCCGTACGTCTACCGTTAAAAACGATAGAAATAATTTGACAAAATTTAACTTACTATCGTTTTGGTTTATATCTTTTTTTTTTTTATTTTTATTTTTCCTTTTATTTATTTTTCATCGATTTATTTTTTAAATAACGATGATACCATACGTGAACGAATAAACGAGTGAGTGAGTGAGTAGGATGAGTGTAACAAATTTTGCGGCGGGTTATCATCAATGCGAACTAATATTTTTCACGTAATATAGAAGAAGTATTTTATTTTTTGTATTTTTTTTTTTCATTTGTAACAACGATATTTCCGATCGTTGTTAATTGAGTAACGAATAGGTAGATGGTGGTGGGGGGAGGGGAGAACGCGTTACAAAATTTTTTAACAACTTTACCAAACGAATATGTATATATATATGTGTGTGTGTATTAAACGTTGGCTATAAAAAATGTATGAATCGATTCGTTTAATAAAGTTCAACTCTGGTTTTGATGACTCTATCTCTACCAGCATATACATTATGGTGGTTTTTATTTTAGGATGGGTTTTTCGAATTTTTATTTTTCCAATACTATAAAAACTACTCTATGGTATTTAAATGGTAAAGTTATATCGTCGTGTCAGCAAAGATTTAAAATTTTGATAAAGACTTAAAACACTTGCAAGAGAGAGAGGAAATATTTTTCTATTTTATTTTATTTCGAGAGTGTAACATAAACGTTTGAAAATATTTAAATTCAAAGATACCTTAAAAGTAAGGATCAACCTCTAATATATAAAAAATTTATCAATATAATTGTTTACGTGATCACAAAAGAATCAAATATAATTTAAAATAAAAATAAGAATTTATTATTTTTCTAAATTAAACAACGAATTAACTCAATTTGTTTCTCACATTTCAAGCTTAAAAAAGTTCAAATTAATGTCAATGATATGAAGAATATTTTTATCGATTGAAAACATAAAAGATTCTATGAAAAATATATTATTATTAAAATAAAATAATATGAATTTAATTAAACATAAATTCAAGGTTTCACTCTCTCTCTTTCTCTCTCTCTTTTTATTCTCTTTATCTCTGTCTCTTTCGTATTCATGTTATTCCCGTATGAATAAATAAAATGACTACTTCTTTTATTTTTAAAACACCGATATCTTCTTCTCCCCCACTCACCCCTAATAACATTTTATATCGGTATAAACGATAGCAATTTTCATACTCTAATACCGATTTTATCGATAAGAATGTCTCGTAGGAAATAAAAATAAAATAAAATAAAAAAGAAAAGAAAAGAAAAGAAAAGAAAGGAAGGAAGGAAATAAAGATAATATCACGGTGTGAGAAAGTTTTTCGATAGTTTCCTTCTCTTTCTCTTTCCATCTATCTCTTTCTCTGTGTGTATACATGTGTCTGTGTGTGTATGTGTGTATGTGTAAAATTCTCCTTACAGTTTCCGCATGAGGGTAATCTTATAACGGCAAAACGTTTCTGATCGTTACAACTAGACAAGTGCGAACATCGTTTCGAGATAACGATGTTGCTTCTAATGGACGTCCAATATGGCCGCCTTTGATGTCTTCGTTCGGATTTTCTCTCTTTATCTCTCTCTGTCTTCCTCCCTTTCTCTTTTTCTTCTTAGTTGGTAATAGAACTTCACTACTTTCTCTCTAGTATGACGCAAAGTGCTTGCAACCAACAAAACCCGACTCGCAAACTGTCAATTTCATTGTACCCAATAATCTCGTTGAAGAGTTTACATCGGCCATCTTTCTTTTCTTTTTCTATATTTTTTCTTTATTTATTTATTTAGTCTCTTCGAACATTTTATCGGGATAACATAAATATTATCTTATCTTTATCATTAGAAAGGAATTGTTGTATTTTCGATAGTTGCAAATAAAATGTATATAAGTTTCTTTAAATTGTTGTAATGAAACATAACCTATAATCAAATTTTGATCATTGCATCTCAGATAATATGAATTATTTTTTTTTAAAAACTAATTTGCATTTTTGATACTTTCAAATCAAATGTATGGTGTTTCATTAAGTCTGTAGTAATGAAACCTAACCTATAATCAAATTTTGATCATTGCATCTCAGATAATATGAATTATTTTTCTTTAAAAACTAATTTGCATTTTTGATACTTTCAAATAAAATGTATGGTGTTTCATTAAGTCTATTTTAATGAAAAATAACCTATAAACAAATTTTGATCTAATATTATTGTAAAGGTATATCATATTTACGTTTTAACAATAATAATAATAATAACAACAACGATGACGTTAGTGGGAAGGGGGGGGGGAATTATTTCAGTATGGTAATTTGCATTCACTAACAATTCATTTCCTGGTATGGCAAATAGGACGAGGAGATAAAAATCCTACGAGGGGGAATTCTTTTCTATTAAAGGGCAATCGTGTTCACTCTCTCTCTCTCTCTCTCTCACTCTTTCTTTCTTCCTCTTTGGATTTCTATCCTTCTCTCGTACCATCGTAAAATTCAATCTGCGTTTTCCCTGTACGTCCGACAAGCTATTCCATTTAATTACATTTACCTTCATAAGCCATCTTAATCGACGTGTCTCTCTTTACGGTTAATGAACATTTTTCTAAAATTATTTAATAGTCACCTTTTGACTATTTATAAGAAGAAGAAGAAGAAAAAAGAACAAAAAAAATGATATTTATTTTATCTTCGATAAAATAAATCAAAGATTTTACGATACATACATTAATTTTTACTTATCTCGTAATAATAATAATTAATATTAATAAAAGTACAATAAAAATAAAAAAACCTAATATTAATATTTAAATTATGAATATAATCTGATGAACACATGTAATAATTTTAAAGAATAAGAACAGAAAACAAAATCAAAAAATAGAATAAATGAGTCATAGAAAATAAAAAGGAAATGAAGATATTATAGTTTTATTCTTTTCAAAAATATATATCTCAGAAAAATTATTATACTGTCTAGATTTTTACGTTTAACTTTTTGAATTAGTACCTTATTTCACAAAGTTCAAACTAGCTCGTGTTTCCCTTTTTCTTATCGTAATGATACGATAAGTTTAAGTTCGGTTAGCTTACTATAATCTATACGAGTAGTTTAGTACATATATATAGTACATATACATATATATAAATGAGAAATAATAGTGAAGTAGTAGGAACAGTAACGCATTCTAGAAAATAAGATCCAAAATGGTGAGACCAGTTAAATTTGAGATATAAATCATTAAAGTTAGTACTTCCTTTGTTTTATATATATATATATTACTTTAAAACAGAATAAAACGCGCAAACCTTGGCAAACCAGTTTTCTTTTTCGTTGAACGTTGGAAACGGGCTCGCCAGTTTGCACAGAGTTCATTTTTATCTGTCCACCCCCATCGCTGACTATGCTCCCACCCGTTTTATTCCTAGCAAATCATTTACCTCGGGAAAAGCTGCGACAACCGGAACAACCCTGTCTGTCCACTCATATTTTCCATATTTTTATACAATTTTTATCGTACATCTTCGTCCCTTTTATTTCTTATTTTTTTTTTTATATATATATATATATGTATCCCTTTGACAGTCCTTTATAAAACGTCAACTCGTATATAATATTAAACTCGTATCTTCCTTATTAATATAATAACAGATTATTCCAAAATATATATGTTTTATCATTTTATATATAAATACGTGTGTATGTGTGTGTATTTCTTTTTTATTTCGTTTAATATAATATTTAAAATATTAAAATCACAGGATTGAAATGTGTCATTTTATTTGAAATGTTACAAAAAAAAAAAAAGAAACTTACAAGTACGTATACGTATTCTTGCAATTATTATTATTATTATTATTATTCAAAGTAATATAATATTTGTATAAAATAATTCGAAATATCTTTAGAGATATAAAATGTGTGTAATTTGTAAATAAAAAATGAAAATAAAAAAGAAGAACAAAAAATTCTTTATACGTGTTGTATCGATTCATGGTATCGGATAATATTGATCTATTTCCATGTTGGATAACCAAAACACAATGATGGCATATCAATTTTGGATGATTTATACAGGCGACGTATTGCAACTAGGTAGAATTCGTAATAGTTGCATGTTGTAGATAGCGGTTAAACGGCAGAAGCGTTCGTATTTCGAAGGGTAACGATAATGAATGCGTTTACCAGAACTTCAGACTAGTTAATATTTCGATAACAAACCCATAGCTTTACTTTAAGTTATATATATTATACCTATTTAATAATACTTACTGAAATATACACCATGTTTAATTGAAATTCATATCTGGTATCAAAGTTTAAGAAATTTAACACAAATTAGAAAATTATTTATATACAATAATATTTAATTATTATTAATATTATAATTTTTTAAAGAAATATATTTCTTTCGCAAAAATAATCAACGTTTAAAATAAATTAATAATATACAGTTAATCTTTTTAATTGTAAGTGGAAATACATTGAAATATATTTTGATCGATAGTTTTGTTTAATTAAAAAATAATAATAATAATAATAATAATAATGAGAAGGATAAGAAAATGTCTTTAACCTGATGAAACGAAGTTTCAAGTTTCAAAGCAATCCAAACGAGAAGGGCTATCGGTACTTTTATACACCCTCTAAAACGATCGATGAGAAAATATGGGGTAGATATAAGTGTGTGTGTATATGTGTGTATATATATATAATATAGAAATATAGGTAGGTAAGTATATATAATGTGTACTGTGTTTGTAAGCGTTACCATGAGACATTTTAACGCGAAGCCCCATCGAGTGTATTTTAATGCTCAACAAACACCATAAATACGTTGGTTTTATATGACTAAAATTTCAAGAGAAATAAATTGTAATATAGGACCGGGGACAAAGTTTTATCGTATGTTTTTTACCAAACACCCCCATGGAAAAGTTTTGAACAAATCTTTTTGCATACGATGATTTTTTTTTTTTTTAATAATATTCTGATATCATAATTTGCACATATAACGAATATTATATATTTATTTTTAATAAACTCAGTGTGTGTAATAACTTTTTATCTCGTTTGTATAATAAAAATTCAATAAACAAATATATCACAATTATTTTTTAGTTAATACAATAAATACTTAATAAATATTAAATCCATGCAAAAGTTTATCAATCGGAAAAATACAAATAAACTATTTTTCCGATACAATTAAAATACAATTATTTACTAAAACAATAATGACAATATCTACTTTGATATTATCAGCCTGAATTATTTTCTTGAATTAGATAACTATACATTATTATCATTAGTTATTATAATTACCATTAACAAACTTGCAATTCAAATGTAGGGGATAAAATACGAAATAACTTTTTCCCCGATGCAATAAAATGCAATTATTAATAAAAAAAAAACAATAATTATATTCATCATGATATCATCAGTCAAGATTATTTAGACAAAATTGATGACACCCAATTTACCATAGACCAACACCTGCTGGTTGTTGTATCTTATGCCTCGAAGGTTAGGTAAACGTGCGAACGAAGCATGGAAGCGATGGTGTCACGTTAATCACTCTACAATGCTTCGTCGGTTCCTAACACGAGGAGCCAGGAGATGCCCTGCACCGAAGCCCGTTAATCCGGTGCCCATTGTTCTTGGAAACATCGCCTTTGAAGCACCTTGCTAATCCGTGAAAGTCGAGGACGTCGACCATGGCATTTAACGTCTAACGGCTTGCTTGCTTGCTTGCTTGCTTGCTTACTTGCTTGTTTACTTGCTTTATGTATTTTCAACGAAAAAAAATTCATTATCCGTTTTAATTTAATATATCAACTTCAATTTCATCATCATCATCATCGTCAACAATATCATCATCGTCAACAATATCATCATCGTCAGCATCTTTTTATATAAATTATAATTGTAAGAATTTTCAACGAAAACAATTCATTGTCCTTTTTAATTTAATATATCAACTTCGACTTCATCATCATCATTATCGTCAGCATCTTTTTATTTACATCATACTTGCAAGAATTTTCAACGAAAACAATTCATTGTCAGTTTTAATTTAATATATCAACTTCAACTTCATCATCATCATCATCATCGTCAACAACATCATCATCGTCAGCATCTTTTTATATAAATTATATTTGTAAGAATTTTCAACTAAAACAATTCATTGTCAGTTTTAATTTAATATATCAACTTCATCGTCAGCATCTTTTTATTGAAATCATATTTGCAAGAATTTTCAATTAAAACAATTCATTGTCCGTTTTAATTTATCAACTTCATCAACTTCATCATTATCATCAACGTCAACATTATTTTATTTTAAATCATAATATATATTTTTATTTATTATAAATTATTCTCGCGCGAGAAAATATAATATTTCTAATAAAATTTGACCAGAATTTTTTAAATACATTACTGAGTTAAAAATATTAAATTAAATAAAATATCTAATACGAATAATTTAATCGGTATAATTAATTAGTCAAAATTTTAAATATCCAACAGATATTGTCTGTGAAGATTCAATCCGAATTATATTAAACATAAAATATAATATCATTTTATTATTATTATGATAAAAAATAATTCGCGTTTCGATGATATTTATTCGACAAACAAAATATCATTGATCAAAATAAAAACTACGAATGTAAATGAAACTTACTATTTTTTACGTTGTTTAATAAAAATAAAAAATAGAAAAAAGAAATGAAAATGATGAGTAAAAAGAAAAAAAAATAATATAAGCTCGGTAAATAACGAGGTATAAGAAAAGAAAAAAAAAAAAGTAATCCTTCAGAGAGAGAGGGGTGGTGGTGGTCTATCATCCTAACCTAAGATGAAACTTTTCATTTTCCATGAAATTCTTAAGAGGAAGGGTAGTAGTAATGGGATGTACAACACGTACAAACACCGAAGGTTCTTCAACATCCACTAAAAGTTCGTTCCAACGTTCCTACGTTCTCACGAAACGATTTGAGAAAATCAAGCATCCCTCATACCGAGTTTTTTCGGGCAACGTTAAAAAATTCGTTGAATAACGTGCGAATTTTTTTATTCCTGCAGACAAAAAAAACTTCGATGATTGATGATTACCTATCATTTGTTTCATTTTAATTATAGTTCCCTCTTTTTATTTAGTTTCGCATCGGTTAATGGCCAGTCTTTTTCACGGTAGCATTCATTCCAGCTTTATTGATTTTTCTTTTCCGCCATTGGTCAAATGAAGCACCAATGACGTTTTCCTAACCTCTTGAACTTTGCCGAAAACACATTTTTTTCTTTTTTTCTTCTTTTTCTTCTTCTTCCATTTTTTCTTTTTCTTTTAACAAGAAAAATTGTCCAAGCGTATATTATTTATAATAAATAATTCTTGTCAATTAAAATAGTTTGATAATAAATGTTTGTAAACCGAGTGATCCTCGTTAAAAGTTTGACGATGATTATAATGATGATGATGGAAAGCGTTGGTTTTCACCAACACCATCGAATAATTATAGAAATTGTTGTGAAATTTTCTTTAAGGGTTGACAAAGGTAAAATGAGAAGCGATGGGATGGGGGGGGGGTAGAAGGGAGGAGTGGGTAGGATCACATATTGTAATTTATTACCTATCGATCGTTCTGGGTAGTTAAACGATCTAATTAAAATGATATAACCGTGTAGTGTCATTAGAAAATATCAATTTATTTTCCCAATTATTAAATAATTTTCTATAGAATTTTCATTATAATATATATATATATATATATATATTTTTGATTAAATATTCGAATATAACTATCGAAAATTTTCAATTATGAATAAATAAGAAATAACATTGAAAGACTCAAGTGGTTTTTATTGATTGAAATTAATTTGTTATTATATATATATAAATTAAATTATAGTTGAAAAATCATTGCAAACTATTCGTTTATTTTTTACGATTGGATCTTTTTCGATTTAGTTTTCATTCAACTAACGCGATAATATTTCGTTCGAAATATCGTTAACGAAGTTATCACGACAGAAATATAATATAAAATAAGAATAAAGAAAAACAACCTCAGTCAGGAAGAAGAAGAAGAAAACGGAAGTAAATAAAAAAAATAAAAGAATGAAACCGTAATTGGAAGAAAAATTCTCGAAATAGAGAGAAAGAGATAGAAGATGATCGGTAAGAAACATTTCAACGTTGAGTAATAACCCCCCTCTCTCTCTCTCTCTCTCTCTCTCTCTTCTTCACCTCACCCTTACTCATACACCCTGGAATCTCCTTCAACCCCTCATTTTGCCGTATCTTTCGCGATCTAACTTCTCTCATATTTAATCAAACGTAGTGCCGAGTAGCCGAGCTGCCGATAGTTTCTCCAATATCCGTGTTATAAATCATTTTGTATCGAACAGGACATGTACGTGACATTAAACGATTACTTCGTGTCCATATATATGTATATATATATAATATTATATACGTGTTTTCACCGTGTATATAGTGTATTATATATATATGAATATAATAGAATAATTTATATAATATTTTGGTTATATCAAATAATTAGGAAATTATGGTAATTTAAATTATATTTACATATTCTATATTCATTATCGTAGTGTTCATCCTGTATATAGTATAATTATATTCTATATATATATTACAATATATTAATTATTATATATATTAAGATATAAATTTAGAATATAATTTATATAATTTTGGTTATATTTAATAATTAAGAAATTATAATAATTTAAATTATATTTACATATTCCAATTCATTATCATAGTGTTCATCCTGTATATAGTATAATTATATTCTATATATAATTAATTATTATATATATTTAGATATAAATGTCGAATAATTTTATATAATTTTACGTATCTCAAATAGTTAGGAAATTATAGTAATTTAAATTATATTTACATATTCAAATTCATTATCATAGTGTTCATCCTGTATATACTATAATTATATTCTATATATATATATTAATTATTATATATATTAAGATATAAATGTAGAATAATTTTATATAATTTAACGTATCTCAAATAATTAAGAAATGATAGTAATTTAAATTATATTTACAAATTTAAAACCATTACCGTAATTCTACATCATTTGAAATTCTTTAGCAGAATACCAATGACGTTGTTCTACGTACCTAATGTATATATAGTTCTACCTAAACTTTGTTAACATAGTCCTATTCCATTGAATATTAAATTTCAATTGTTCATTTATATCTACAATCTCGTTTGTGATTGTTCAATCTTCTCATTTGAAAATTGTATTTTATTGTTTTTTTAATCATTTATCATTTACAATGAATAATAATAATGTTTTAATGGTAACGTGTATATAACCCATAAAAATTAAATGTAAATAAAATCTTTTCCCCCATCCCCCCTTTAAACCGGTGATGGTAGCTACGCTTTACGATCACAAAAGTTTTATTAGTTCTTTCACCATTTTTGTCAAAGCCATTTTCAACTCATTCATTATTAGCTTAATTGTAGTGGGGAAAAGAAATTCTGTTTTGATCTTTTTTATTTTCCTTTCCTTTTGTCTTATTCAGAAGTGGGTTGGTAGCTACGATACATTTCTATCCTACCCCTACCCCCTCCCTTACGTTCTCAAGGGACTTAAAAAATTTCTACTACTACTACTACTACTACTACTACTATTACTATTACTATTAAAGTTCGTCGTTTTACGAGACTCCGAACTTTTTTAATAAACAACAACATTTTTAAACGAACTTTTTTACGAGGGATGTTAAATCTTCATTTATTTGATATTCCATTAACGAATTGTCTTCACATTGATCCTAAGATTAAAAAAGAAAAACAAAATAAAAATGAAGATTTGTAAGATAACGAATGAGAATGATTTTAAAATCAAGCCGATTAGAAATTCACAATCCAAGAATAATAAGAAAACATTTGTACAAACAAATGAATATAATCATTGATACAATTAAATTATATATATATATATAATCTTACGTATGAATCAGAATATTTTTTAACCCTTTAAGTGGTGAATACTTTTAACTAAAGTGTTTTCTACGAATGAGAAATAGTTTATTATTATTAATATAACCAAATACTAATATTAAATAAATTATATTTAATAATTACAATATTTCTTTCTCACAATATTATTTTCATCTGATCACAAGATAGAACAACAAAAATATTACATTATTTTACATTAACATTGATACAACACGCGTATCAACTTTTACCAAACGCATATATGCATTCATAGCACTCAAAGGGTTAATAAACAACAACATTTTTAAACGAACTTTTTACGAGGGATGTTAAATCTTCATTTCTTGAATATTCCATTAACGAATTGTCTTCATATTGATCCTACGATTAAAAAAGAAAATAAAGATGAAGATTTGTAAGATAACGAATGAGAATGATTTTAAAATCAGGCCGATTGGAAATCACAGTCCGAGATGAATAAAAAGAAAAAGAAAAAGAAATGGAAGAAGAAAAATACATTTCCTATCTATTCTCCTTTTTTTTTTATTATTTTTTCGGTAAATCCTACTACCAAGGAGTTCACGAATACTCTCCTTCTTCTTCTTCTTCTTATTCTTCTTCTCGGTGCTAATGAACGTGAGATTGGAGAATTGACGAACGAATTTAAAAAGAAGAGAAGTGAAGAGAAGAGAAAACGGAAACGATGCTGCAAAAATGAGAACCAGATAGAAAACTCGTAGTAGCATTTGGTTGAGGGGTAAGAAAGAGACAGAGAGACAGAAAAAAAAAAGAAAAATAGGAAAGGGGTTAGGGGGTGGGGGCTGGGGGTTAGTGCAGTACGACAATCGTGCATTCTACGCGAATGAAAAACGTTCGTTGCACTCGTCTACTACGCTTTAATCGGATTTACTCGCAATCAGTACTTTGTGTATTTTTCAAATCAACTTACACGAATGCGAATCATAACGAGGAGGGGTAGGAAGGGTGACAAGAGACAGGAGGGGGGGAGTATACGCTTGCTTTCACCTTTAGTACCTTTCTCTACCTTTTTACTGTCCCCCTTCCCCCTTCCCCACCTCTTTTCACCCTTTTTTTCTCACCTCCCACGTGCCATTTATATCTTTATCTTCTTTTTTTTCCTACCACCCCCCTCCCACCTCTCCCTATTCGTCGATAGTACAACAAATGAACGAAGTTTAAAATTGAATAATTGCTGTAACACCATAACGAATGGTAATTTTGTTATTCGCTTTTCTCATTTTATCTATTTACTTTTTTCTATACTATTCTACTATTCGTAATATAGTTAATTTTTCGATTGTTATACGTGATCGGTGTTAATTATGTTTGTGTTATAATTTTTAAAATGGAAAATAAGATTTTATCAGTAATTTTCGTACTCGATATTATTTTCAATGAAATTCATTCTTCAATGTGTAATTTTTGATAATATATATTGTTAAAAGTGATAAAGTATGGATATTGTTTGTTGTATTAACATTATATTATATTAAATTGATTTATTGTTCATATCTTATTATTTAAAATATATGTTGAAATAAGATATGTATAATTATTTATCGTTAAATCATTATTTTAATGTGTAATGTAATTTTTTCTTTTTTTCAATTTTGAGAGAAACATAAAAGATATTTTATTACTATTATTATTAATATTTGTAATATTACATTACGTTTTGTACAATATACAATTTTTGCAATATTTTTGAAGATATATTTTTGAAGATATTCACAGTTTTTTAATATCAATCACCCCCCCACCACTGTATGTAATAATTAAATAACTTCAAAGCACAAAAATCATTTGTAATATTATAATATTACAAAATTAGGGAGTTAAACGACAATTCAATTTGACTGGCGTAATCGTTCGACGTTCAGACGTAGACATTTCTTTTTAATCGCATAATATATTCAACTATCCGTCTCGTACAATTTTCTTTACGAATGAACGAACGAACCATTGAGAATATTTCAGGAAGGAAGAAATCAAACGTCAGATCCATGATATCGATATAAAGTATGTATTATGATTATAAAATGAAGATTAAAGAATGATATTCTCGTTGTTGTTTGTTTGAAAATTTTGTTTCATTCGAAACACGATGAGATTTAATTTTTGTTGAAAAAATCTAAAAAAAGACAGTATAATTTATTTTGTTACAAAAATTGTTCGTCAAGAAGAAGATAATAAGAATATTTTCATTATTAATTATTATTTATCCGATTATATATATTATATAATAAAAAAATTACATTGTTTTATCATCAACAATATTAATATATTTCATTTATTTATTCATTTTTGTTTTAAACAAAAATTATCTAAGCACGTAAGAAGTTATACTTCATTGGTGTACAGAAACAAACATAACCTCAATAATCTCAAAAATAAAAAAACCAATTAATCTCCAAAAAAACTTTTATTATTACTAATATTCACGCGAATAATAATTAATGTTTTTGAAGATATTCATAGTTTTTTAATATCAATCAACCCCCCACCATTGTATGTAATAATTAAATAACCTCAAAGCAAACAAATAATTTTTATTTGTATCGATATAAAACACATGTTGTGTAGATAGAAATATCAGAATATAGATATCAGTCCATAAAATGTAAGTGAAGATATATCGAATTATTATTTCATGTCGTAAATTTGAAATTACTTTGCTCGCGCATGCGCATCGTGAATATCGACGAACTTCATAGTGTCGATTTTCGTGTCGTTGTGCGCGCGCATCGTAAAAATTCACTTCTCGTCATTTTTTCTCTCTCTAACGCGCCAAAACAAATATAACCTCAAAAATGATTAACTTTTGATTAATATTATAAAACAATAACAACAAAAATAGAAATACAACGACAGTAGATTGATTTTATAGAAAAATATCTTACAAATCATAAAAATAATTTATATCCATAAAGAATATCGTTTGTACGAGTCATCATCCATGATTATTAATCACTCACATCGAATTCATATGATTTATTTATGATTTATTAAAAAAAAATTGTTTTCGAGTAAGAATCGATCAATCAAAAAAGTAAACAAAAAGAAAATACAAGTACATTCACCCTTCCCCTATTCTACAGAGAAAATAATCTTCCCCTACTCCATTTCCATTTTATCTCAATCATGTAACTGTTGCATCCTAATGAATAAGATTTCAGAAAATGTATATATATATATATATATAAATATATTGTCTGGTATCCTGTAACAAGAAACGTTTTCAGTCAGAGGAATCCCTTTTTGATAAATGTTCTATGTTGAACCTTTTATTACAAGACTGTCGTGGCAAAAAAAAAAATAAAACGATAAAAGAAAGAAGTAGTAGAAAATAACTTTATGAAACCGATAGAAGATAAAACAACGAGATGACGAATGTTATTTTTTTCTTTTCTTTCTTTCTTTCTACGTTTTTCTTCTATCATATTTCATTTTCTTCATCTTACTATTACACACTGAATCTTTATTTACCTTTTTTTGTTTCTTTTGTATTTTCTCCTTTTTGATTACGTGAAAGCTCTTTAATAATTTTTTTTTTTCCTTTTTTTTTTATCGGTATATTACCAACACAATGAAACGAGTAAGGAATAATATAGGTAAAAGGAAAAAAGAAAAAAAGAAAGATTCTTCATGCTTAACGAAGGTACTACATCAGTGGAATGTAAATGACGAGAAGATTGGTTCGACGTTTTGAGAGTTACCCTTGGGAAATTAACGAACCACTGGTCTTCCCTTTCCCTTCCTTTTCCCTTTCCCTTCCCTTTTCTTCTCTTCTCTTCTCTTTCCTTCTCTCTCTTTCTCTCTTACTCACTCATTCACTTTCTCGTCGTAGTCGATGCCAATTTACACTGTACGAAATCAGAACTCAAGAATACATAAGAAAAAAAAAGAAGATTTTTCACGATATATATGTTTATATATGATTTTCAAAATTTTCTAAATATTCCCCTTCTATCTTCACTCATTCTTCAAATTTTTCTTCTTATTATTTAGATTTATATTATGTACGTTGAATTTTAATTTCTGACATGGATTTTTATTTACTACGAGAATATTATCGATTCAAAATTTTAAGAAAGAAAATGTTTAAAACTCCTTGCTGATTGTTTTATTTTTCGCGTTTGATTTTTATTATTTTATTATTTATATAATTATCTTCTATTATTTAATAGACCATTTTATTTACCAAAACTTTTCAAAGAAATTGCAAAGATGCACAATTTACAGCATTGCATTCTCTGACATTTTCTAAACCTTTGCAGATTGATTTATAACTCAAATTTGTATTCTACGCGTAGACAAAAGAGTGTACTTTAATTTAATATAAGTTCTATTAAAATTTATTCATTTTTAGTATAAAAAATATTTATCAAAACTTTTCAAAGAAATTGCAAAGATGCACAATTTACAGCATTGCATTCCCTAACATTTCCTGAACTTTACATGCTAAATTTATAACTCGATATGGTATTCTACGCATAGAAAAAAAAAATGTACTTTAATTTAATCTAAAAATCATTAAAATGTAGAAAATATATACAAACAATAAAAATTTTGATATGTTGCTAATATTTAACGAATTTAAAAAGTAATGCACATTAAGCAGTAAATCTATATTCTTTAAAATACCCAGAAAGGCATCTGTATAAAACGAACTGTTTGTGAAAATTTCGTTAAAATTTTCTAATCTATGAAGTTGAAAGATATAGTAAAAAAGAAAAATAAGGAAAGTAATAATGACGATGAAGATTCGAAAAGAAAAAGTAACTGTAGAAGATGAAGTAGAAAACGAAGAAGAAGAAGAAGAAGAAGAAAAAAAATGAATTGATACGATTCGTCGAGTCATATGGTCGCGTCAATATTCTTCAGTATCAGTATTCGTACAGAAAAGAGATTCCTCTTCTTCTTTTCTTCTTTTTTTCCTTTTTATTCTTTTCTACCACGAGAAAGAAGAGTAGTAGGAGGAGGAGGAGGAAAAGGAAGGGGAGGAGGAGGGTGGATGGCTAGCATTTTTCATTCTACCGCCACTAAGGTAACTCGACTATCTTGAGTAAAGTGAGAGAAAGTAAGGAAAGAAGACGAACAGGAAAGAGGAAAGGTCACGTAAGTTTGCGTCGCTTGAAATTTTCACCCATGCGATTCCCGCAGCTCGTAAATCCAACCCCCACCTCCACCCACCCACCCCAATTCTCTCCATTCACCTCCGATGATGGTCCGACGAACACTCCTTTTTCTTCTTCTTTTATATATTTTTGCAGTAAACGGAAAGAAAGAGAAAGAAATGGGAATGATGTGGTGGGTTATGGTGTAGTGATGATGGTATTTTTCGAATGAATATCTAAAGAAAAAAATAGTTGCTATGAAATTTTTCTAATTGACAGAAAATTATTTAACACGAGATATCTTATAATTATTTAAATATTGTCTTTTATTTTATATTATATTAGTTGTGAGAGTTGATGGTGTTTTTCGAATGAAAATTTAAAGTAAAAAAATAGTTGCAATGAAATTTTTTCTAACTGACAGAAAAATATTTGACAAAGCTATATTCTGTAAAATTATATAATTATATAATAAAAATATTATTATATAGAAAAATATTTTATAAGATATTCTATAATTATTAAATATTGTCTTTTATTTTATATTATATTAGTTTCTTTTTTCTGTTGAATTTTTCTTCTTTTATTTAACATTTATATTTTTCACTCACGCTTAAATTTACACTTCGAATGTAGTTAAAAATATTTTGTCGAAACATTTAAATTTATTTCTTTTGTCCACACGTTCGTTCCAATTATATATATATCTATGCATTTTGATCTCTCGCAATTCATACATTTAAAAGCTGAAAATATTTTGAAAATATTTTCCAATAAAGTATTATTATTATTGTCTTATATTTATTTTCATTACTTTTTGTCGAAACGTTTAAATTTATTTTTTTTTCCTTCATTCATTAAATATATATATAGATATCTATCTATTCATTCTTCTCTCCCAATTCATACTTTTCGATGCTAAAAATATTTCAATATATTCCAATAAAGTATTATTATTATCATCTTATTTATTTTCACATTATTCCTGTTGAATTTTTTTTGTAACATTTTTTTTTCCTTCACATTTAAGTAAATTCACACATTTTGAAAATTGAGAATATTTTATGATAATACTACAATAAATCATTATTATTATTATTATTATTATCTTATTTATTTTCACTACTTTTGTTGAAACATTCAAATTTATTTTTTTTTTCCATTCATTCGAATCACACATATATATCACACACATATATATATATATTCTTCTTGAATTCACACTTACATTCACATTTTGTAAGCTGATGGAAGGATAACGAGGTTCTGTCACAAGAACGACGATAAATCGTGACCTGCCTTCGTAAGATCGTAGTTTGATTCGGTGAAGGGTTGCTATTGGACTCTCAACTCTTTGTAATCTCTTACTCGGTTTTCGTAAAATCCAATAAATCATTCCTCATTCCTAATTCTCAATCCTCTCTCAATTTCCCCCTCAACTATTACTATCGAATAATTGCAACAAATTCACCATTTTTCCTTTATCTCATTTTCTCTCATTCATTTGATCAATATTTTTCAACATTTATCTCTATCTCTTCTTTTTCTTTTTTTTATTCAATACTTGTTAATAAAATATCAATGTGTGTATCGATACATAATCTCCTATCTTTAATTCGAATCAATTAATTTATAATAATAACAATATGTTTCGTTAATATTATTTTACATATAATATGGAAAACAAAATTACACGATAAAAACATTTTTATTAATTATTTTATAAGTGTTATATCTCGTTTTCGAATAAATAGAAAATATGTAATAGTTTCTTTCTTATTAATTTTATATTAACTGTGAAACAAATTATAGAAGAGAAGAAAAAATAAAACATATAATAAATACTGAAAGTAATCAAAAATGTGAGAAAAAATATAAGTAATGATAAGACATTGTAAAAAACTTTGCAAGTTGTGCAATAAAAACCTAATTGTATATAAATACTAAAAGTATTTATTAAACATTGGTAAAACATATTTTTATTATTTATTTTAAATGTTATACCTTTTCGAATAAATAAAAAATATGCAATAGTCTCTTTCATATTAATTTTAATTTAACTATTACAAATTAGAAATAGAAAAAAATAAAACATATAATAAATCCTGAAAGTATTGGGTAAACATTGGTAAAACATTTTTATTATTTATTTTAAATGTTATACCTTTTTTCGAATAAATAGAAAATATGCAATATGCAATAGTCTCTTTCATATTAATTTTAATTTAACTATTACAAATTATAGAAAAATAAAAATAAAACATATAATAAATACTGAAAATATCGAGTAAACATTGGTAAAACATTTTTATTATTTATTTTAAATGTCATACCTTTTTTCGAATAAATAGAAAATATGTAATAGTTTCTTTTATATTATTATTAATTTAACTGTAACAAAATTAAAAATAGAAAAAAATAAAAAACATATAATAAATACTGAAAGTATTGGGTTGGTTAATAGCATTAAATACTTCAGCAAACAGACACTCATTAAACAGCAGTTGCATCTCTCTCGTCAAAGACTTCGCAAATATGTCTTTGAAACGGCAGTGGTAGTGATAGTGGTAGTGGTGGTGGTGGTGGTGATGGTGAAAGATGTATAGTGTATGGGGTAGAGTACTGCGAAGCTAGCTAGTCTCGGGTCAGAATTTCTGCAAGTTTCCTCGTCGTTTGCGATCTAGTTTCGAACCTGGCGTAAATTGTTCAAATATTCTCAATCGATCTATACGAGTTTTATTTACCTTTACTCAACCTAACTCTCTTTTTCTCTCTCTCTCTCTCTCTCTCTCTCGCACTTTCTTTTTTAAAAGACGTTTTACAAAACGATTCAAAGTAATCACGCGAAAAATCAACAGATAGAAAATTTAATAATGAATTTTTTTATTTTTTAAATCATCTGACCAATAATTTATTTTATTTAATTTATTTCGTTCGATATTTCATAATTTTGTACACTTGTAGAAATTTTTTAGTATAATGTATTGAATATATTTTTAAAAATAAGGCTTGGAAATTTAATTATGTCTAATAAAAATAAGATCTAATTAAATTTATGATTATTAAATGTTCTGACCAATGATTTATTTTATTCAACTTATTTTCATTAGATATTTTATTAATTTAGTACAATTGTAGAAATTTTGTAGAATAAAGTATTAAATACATTTGCAAAAATAAGGCTTGGAAATTTAATTATTTTTAATACTAATAAGATCCAATTAAAACTTGAGAAAAATAAAAAGAAAAAACTCTTGTATATATTAAGTACGTTAATAAAACTTCTTCTTTAGAAATATATATATATATATATATATATTAAATAACGATTGAATTCTACTTCTCCTAGTTATGAGATTCAATTTATTGTTTTCAAACAATCTCTATCAACTATGCAAACTTTTTCAAATTATCCTATATTATTCCAGATCTTTTTACGAGTCCAACAAAATGAAATATACAAAAATACACTGAATAGAACACTTACCAAATAATAATACGTTCAATATTGTTAATACAAAAATATTATTAATATTAAATAAAGAGTACCAACATAATATTTTGATCCTTCTATTCGCATAGACCTCAAAACCATACATAGATTGTTGAATAGTCGAAACACATGGTGGTCAACATAGAACTATGTTCTCAAATATAATATATATCTACATATACACACATATATATATACATACATACCTAAATAAGTAGTTTCATGGAATGTATGCGCGTGCGTTAAAGGACTTGCAGGACTACTTCCCTTCTCTACTCGGTTTCATAAACGAAATTTCTCCCTTTCTAACCGAACTTCGTATTTAGTTCTCAAATACTAAACCGGGAACATTTGAAATATCTGGGATGAGTTTGGTCGTTGAGAGTTAAGGGGTGGTTGGTGTGGGGTGATAATATACATATAGATACGTAACTATGTAAAGATAGAAAGAGTGAGAGGGAAAAGGGGGAGGGAGGGGGGGGGTGTAAAATGGAGAGAAGGATGAAAAGTGGTTGAAGGTGTGGGTTGTGGGTGGTGGGTGGTGGGTTTAGGGAGAAGTAGGAGGAGGGGGAGGAGAAAGTGGAAGAGGAAAGGGACTAGGAGGAAGGGGGTGGAGGTAGTAGATGAAGGGTAGAGGGATGAGGTGAGACGTAGAAGGTATAAGGGCGGTTCGTATAAAGGAAAGCAACGAAAATCAATAGTTTCGTCTGAAAGGCGTACCGTAAGCTCGAGCCGCGCGTAAATTCGATCAATTTAAAAGCAACGCGTCGTACTGCTTTGATAAGTTAACTGGTAAACGCATCCTTGCTGTATATACTTATATTAAAACTTAACTTTTATTTTTTTTTTACGAGAATAAGTTATATTATAATGAAATAATTTAAGGAAGAATATCTTCATTTTATTTTTCATTTTTTTCATTTCATTCAATATTTGTTCGATTATATTATTTATTTATTTATTTATTTATTTATTTATTTATTTATTTATTTATTTATTTATTTATAATCCGTCACTTTTGGGTCTGGAAGGTTCAGATATAATTTTTCTTTTTTACAAAAATTTAACAAATAACTATTATATATTTTATCTCAATATATTTAAACTTTAAAAATAACACTGATACTAAAAGTAATTTTTGTTTATATTATTATTAGGTATATATTTTTGTTTGTATTTGTGGTGTTCATTGTAAAAATGTCAAGTTAATAAATTCATTAGTTTTCTGAGAGTTACATTGAAACGAATTAATTTGATTGGTAACTTGTTAATGTATGTTGGAATACTTTGATCAAACTTTTATTTTGTTACTAATAATACTAATAATAATTTAACGAAGAATCTTTTCATTTTATTTTATTTCAATCAGATTCATTTAATTATTATATCAAATACTTACTACTTAAAAAAAATAAACTTAATACTTTTCTTTTATACATAAATATTACATTTATTTATTTCGTAAAAGTATATATAAAATTCTAACCCAATCACGATGCAATTCTGATTAAACAAATTCTGACAAAACTTTTCAAACCTCTTAAAGGTAAGCTCAGAATTTTTCAGCCTTCCTAAATGTAAGCTCAGAATTTTTCAAACCTACCAGTGAACACTACATATTTTTTATATATTTAATATTAAAATTATATAATATATTTTATATTTTATATTTAACAAAAAAAAACATGAATTTTCCCTGAAAACATATAATATAATTATTAAAATGATTAAACTTGTTAAAAGTAACTCCCAAATGTATATTCAAATATTTTAAGTATATATTTTGATTATAAAACAAACAATACCAATGAACAACAATTAACCGAAGAATATTTTTATATCTTTTCATTCATCCCTTCCTCTAAATTCTTCTTCCCCCTGTTCGTTCTATTATAATCATTCCCCATAGATATTACTATCAATATACATATTTCAATGTATCGTATCGATTGTAAAACGTTGACGTTAATAAATTAACGAGTTTCCTGAAGCATATATTAAAGGATTAACTCGTTACCTGGCTAGATTGGGAAGAAAATGAGTGTGTGAGTGAATGAGTGAGAGTGACTGAGAGTGACTGAGAGAGTGAGAGTGAGAGAGAGAGAGAGAGAGTAGATAGATTAAACCTATACTATAAATTCCGATAAACCGAGGGAAGTTTGGCTACTTGGAGGAAGGTTTTCGATAATCGATTGTCACAAATACACACACACATACACAAAATACACATGATCATCCGTTAAATCGAAAAGTGACATACAAAGTAGCAACACATTCGAAGGAAGAATGAAAAATAGTAAAAATAGGAAGAGGATAAGAAGGGGGAGGTGACAGGTGTGGCAGGGGGGGTGTCATGGGGGAAAGGTGTGATAGAAAGAAGGTGAATGAGAAGAAGAGATTGCCAAAAGTACGAACATTTTTCATTTGTCATTCCCATAGGTAATACATCTAAAGGGTAAAACGTGACATAGGTGAGTTGGGGGTGAGAGGGTGGGTGGAGTTGTAGGTGCCTAGAGAAGTGGTAAAAACATCCAAAAAAAAAAAAGAAAAAAAAGAATGAAAAGAAAAATGATAAAATAGGCTCGAACATAATCGATCGGTGGAATATGGTGGGATGGGGTGGGGTGGGGGGTGTTCAGAAACTACTTACAGGTATTCCACTATACTCGATGTCACCTCCCATGAGACTTTAAGCACGTAAAGCTCCCCGCCGTGCTTTCTTTTCTCCGAGAAGCCTTCTCGATTACGAAAACTTAGTAACTTTTTTTTTTCATTCTTTTTTTTCATTCTTTCTTCTTTGCTTTTTCTTATGCCAGACGTGGCACGGCGATGGGGGGGGGTGGGATTCATGGGAGTCTTTGGTTTCTCGAGGGATCTATCTGGTCGTTGGACTACCAAAGACTTCCAACAAGACTTTTTTTTTTGTCTTCAACCTTTCTTTTTCTTCTTTCTTTTTTTTTGTCTCGGTTCTTCTTCTTCTCCTTTTTTTTTTTTTTTTTAATCCTTTAATACCGAAAAGCGTTCCTTAATTGCGTTTTCCGTACCTACACCTATACCTACACTTACACACACTTACACACACATCTTATCCCGTGTTTCATTGTCCTATTTTCAAGTTCCTATCTAAAAAGGGGTTTTCTATCTATCTATCTATCTATCTATCTATCTATCTGTCTATCTATCTATCTATCTTTGTTAGACTCATTCTGTCTTACTATGAAACCTTTCCACCTATAACCCCCATTCTCTTGTCTACTTTCTCATTTCTCTTTTCTCATCTAGTCATTCCGGAAAACTATAGAAAAGGGGAAAACTACCCCAACCCTTACCCCCATCGTTTCACGTAATTCCATCACCAAGCTTATTGTTCTTGGACAACGCGAATTCCGCGCCCGAGCGCTTTTCAACGTTTCAAAACGTGATCGTCTTGACTCCCCAAACTGCTTTACCTTATTCAATCTTTTGTCTCTTAGTATATTCTATATATATATATTATATAAATTATATATTAGATATGTATAAGAGTATATAACATTGTATTATATATGTTCTGTGTTATATGGAATATTTGTAACGTTAAATTATATACAAGTTATATACTATGTAAGAGTATATAATGTTTTATTGTTTATGCCTGTGTTATATTATTTTATAATATATAATATATTATAATATTTGTAATAGTATATTATGTAGATTTTTATTAACAATTTATTATGTTTTTATTTGTGATATAATGTATATATATGTGTGTGTTTAATTTTTGATACAGTAAATAATATATTATAATATTTGTAATACTATATTATGAAGATTTTTATTAATAATTTATTATGTTCTTATTTGTGATACAATTTTTTTCTAAATTTTATTTTTTAGAAAGATTAAACACTCTTTTTAGGATTATTTTTAATTTTATTTTTTTAATTTACATTGTAAATTTTTATATATCGTATAATATCATTTTATCATATGTAAGATAATGTATGCTCTACAGCAATAATATTAAAATACTAAAATAAATTTTTAGTATAAGTATTTGTAATTTGTTTTAACGTTGCAAATAAATTATCAATTATTTTTCATTTACAATGAAGAACACAAATACGAATATTATTGTGACTC
>JACGWG010000024.1:1379281-1416196 GCA_023678865.1 Polistes exclamans | reverse complement strand
AATTAGAAAGAGAGAAATATCGGTTTCTTGTCTCACTCGCACTCGTATACATAACGCTCGACACTCGATGGCCAAGACGAAAAATTCTCGCTACAGCTTGAAAAAATATCAGAAATATATAATACAGAACATTTAAAAATCTATGGCCCAAACAAAAAGGATCGCTATCGCCTAAACAAATAGAAAGGGAGAAGTATCCTTCTCTTTTCTCACTCGCACTCGCATTCACGACCGAGAGACCCCAAGATAACGCACACTAGCTCGCTCGCCTGTAAAGACCAACGAAGAGGCGTGGCTTGCCTCCTCTCTTACAATTACCTTTCACCTTCATTTTCTCGCTTATTTTTGCAAATACGAAGATACACCTTAGAACATTTTTTATGTATTTTTTAATTCAACACAACTTTTGTTTGAAACTTTTTTCGATTAAATGCATAGATTCTAAGATATGGCTTTTTTACCCTTTTTTACACTTTTTTAAAGAATCCCTGATCCAATTGCAAAAAAATTAGCACCATTCGATTCAGCGTTGTCAAATTACCATTATATCAAATTTTCAAAAGGTACTTACATTGATGCAGTTCTCCTTTTGTTGCCTGGACTACTTCGTTACAATCTCCAATAATTTTTCTTTTTTCCATTTGTTTACGATACAAAGGAGAAGAAAAACAAGATACCACGAAAAAATAAAAGAGAAACAAAAACTTTCAACATTTCGAAAGTACATAAAAATATTAAATATTTATTTTCCCCCACCCCTAACCCCTGATCTTTCCACTTCCTTTTTTTTTTAATCGTAAAAAGTATTTTATTAATCTCGATTTAAATACCACCGAATTACTTTACTTAATTTTTCTTTTTCGAAAGGAAAAAGAAGAACAAGAATAAGAATAAGAAAAAAAAGTAATAAAAAGAAAACCCCTCTTAGGTGAATTATACGTAATATCTCTCTTCGAAAAGTTTACCACCTTTGTGGTAATAAAAACAAAAAAAAAAAAGGAAAAAAAAAAGAAAAATAATAATAGAAATAAAAGAAAAAACTTTAGACCAGAGAAAAAGAGAGAACGTATAAAAATTCAAACGTATATAAAAATTCTCAAGGGTAAACATTTATTTTACCTAAAGGATGAAAGTTTTGGAAGAAAAAAAAAGAGAGAGAGAGAGAGAAAGAGATCGTTGAAGATATTCGCAAGATTATACCTCCTAGTTCTCGTTCGTTCGCATATAACAGAGATAGAAAGATAAAAAGAGAGAGAGAGAGAGATAGAAAGAGAGAGAGAGACTCGTACCTATACTTGCATAAATTTATGCTAGTACGTACGTGTACGTAGAATAATGCGATAAATTTGCATCTAAGCCACTGGGGTTACATAGTAAATGTATTAAGCTGTCGCATAAAATAACTTCAAGGATTTCGGTCAGGAGGTTGAAGAGGTGGTAAAGGGAATAGGCGAGGGGGTGGCAAATGGGAGGTGGAAGGAAGAAGTATCGTAAAATTTGCGATATTACTTGTATATATATATATATATATATTAATTATTATATCTTATTTATTAAATAAGTAATATATATATTAATTATTATCTTATTTATTAAATAAGTAATATATATATAATATATATAAGTAATATATATATTAATTATTATATCTTATTTATTAAATAAGTAATATATATAATATATATAAGTAATATATATATATTAATTATTATCTTATTTATTAAATAAGTAATATATATAATATATATAAGTAATATATATATTAATAAGTATTATTTAATATAAATAATTATACAGAAATTATATAATAAGAATAATATATTAATATTATACTTTATGTAATATATACGTATGTGTAAAATATATATATATATATATATAGATATGTGTGTCATCGAGATGATAAAAGTTTTCCTGTGAAAGCTAATGAATTTTCCTTCCCCTACGCGAGAAACATGTTATTTATTTATTTATTAGATTATTCCAAATGGAAATGAATAAAAAAAGAGAAAAAAGGGTAGGATAGGGGTGTAGGATAACGAGACGCATAAACTCTTATTTCAAATTAATAATCGTATTTGACATTAGGTAATATATCTTTGGTTCCTCGTGTGTAAACCGTGAAATTCAATTTATAAAATGAAACCGTAAAAAGGATACAACGTTGGAATGAGAAGGAGGTGGGTGTAGGGGGAAGGAGTAATGGGGATGGGGTAAAGAGCAAACGTGAAACAAATTTTTACATTCCTAGAGGGTTGAAGAGAAGGGGAGGGGGTTCTTCTTTTCCCTTGAGTAAAAATTAGAAACGTCGTGAATAACTCAAATGAAAATTTGTAGTACTGTTTTTGTGTGTACAAGTAAGGGAGAACGTGGAAAAATAGAGGGGGAGGGGGAAATCAAAATATAAACGTTTTTTCGTAAAATTAATTATAAATTTTTATATATACGAATTTTTTGTATCGTTTACGTGTACATTCATGTTATTGAATTATTATACACGAATACGTGCAATTTGTTGAGTATAATATTTTGTTACTATAATATATATACTAATATATTAATAATTAATATATTAAATTAATAATACTAATATTGATATTTGTTGAGTATAATATTTTGTTACTAAACATAAATATCTCGTATTTTATAAATATTTGAATAAAAAATGTTATGTTGTATTTATGTAACGTTAATATAAAATCCAATTATAAAATTATATATCTTTGATCTACATTGTAGATAGTATTATATTTAACCAATAGTAATGCAGAAACCATTAAACATTTAATGCAAAAATAGAGAGAGATCATCATCTATTCGTTGAACATGAATATCTAATATAGTAAGTGATCCTATAATTATCCCTCAAAGGATTGACGTATGAAACGTTATGCAAGATGATTTACATTCACAGTCAGATTTTACCATAAACTCTCTATATGTATATTAGAATCATTTAATACGAAACTTTTCATTTTTTTTCATTAATCAATATAATATATATATTTTCATACACTAAAGTTTATTCAACGTTGAAATAAATCATTTTTTTAATGTTAAGATATTATTATCTATTTTATTATTTGTGATTATTATTTGTCAAATAATTAACAAACAAACGAACAAAATAAATAAATAAATAAATATGACAAATTATGATTAGTAATTATGTGAATACTATAAATAATATAATGTATATATAATTATGGAAATAGTAATATGACAAATTTTGTAAATGTAAAATAATGTTTAAAATGAAGTATTTTTTTTAAATATGTAATATTAACACACACACAGACATGCATGTATCTACGTATGGAAGTTTGATTAGGTATACTCTTCTCGTAGGTACAATCAATTACGTTTGTGATAGCTGAGGGTAAAAGGGTGGAAAGGGTTGGTAGGGGGGAGTTATTTTCGTGACAAATTGCGTAGTGGGAAATATAGTAGTAGCATTGCTGCAATTTGTTAGGCTTTACTTCCATTCCGAGATAAAAAAGTGTCCTCTCTACTGTTTTATCTCTTCTTCTTTTTCTTTTTTATCATTCTCTCTCCCTCTCTCTCTCTATTTATATATTTATTTATCTCTTTTTATGTTTTTTTCTCTTCTAGTTTTCTTGACCACTCAATTCGATTTCGACGAATCACTAAAACGAGTTTAATTTGAATCCGCGTCATTCGATTTACAATCAATTAACAACAAAGTTTCGTTAAATAAAATCAATTATAATAATTATTAATTTATAATTACGTTTAGATATTGAAAGTTTAATTATTAACAAATTAATAATACATATACAGTGTGAAACAAAAGTATGTATTCGTATAGTAAATACTTGAACAGAAATATGCACATTAACATTATTAGTAAATAATATAATAATAAACAAATGTTAATTATAATATTTTGTAACTTACAAAATTCGAATATCTACTCGTCTAATACTCAATATGTATTGATATTAATTAATTAATTAATTAATTAATTGAATACATATAAGTATAGGAAAGAAAAAAGAAAAAAAGATTGTTTAATAATAAAGCAAGTTATCTTTTAAGATAATTAATAGAAAATAATTGTAATTATCTACGAAGATCAATATTAAAAGCTATATATATACTATGGAAATGTCCTTCGTTATTTTATTGACGATAAATCAACGATATTCATTGGTAGAGAAAATTAATTGGATTTCAATGATGTAATTTATGATATTTTACGTTTAAAATGATATACATTTACCACGTATTACATATCTACCTACGGTAATATGCTTCCTCTGTTTAAATTACATTAGATTTATCTATACTCTGTATATATAAATTCATAATTTGATATTCCCTACCATCGTTCATGGGTTGTTTCATTGTAAATCCTTCATACTCAGATTTATAATCATTTTTAACTATATATATATCATTTATATGGAATGTGTGCTTCGATTATATACACAATTTTATTAGAAAAACAAAGAAAGAATAAAAGAAAATTGTATATATGTTAATTACCAAAAAATAAAATAAAAGAAAATAATTAAAAAAATTGCATGCACATTAAAACAAATTAAACGATTAATGGACACTAAAATAGGTGTTAGGGTTGTCAATGCTTGGATTAAAAAATGTTCACAATGCCAGGGTTAAGTAATGTCGACAATGCCTAGCGGGTCAGGCATTACCAGCTTTCACTGATTCCTAACTTTCCTAGCTAGTAAATATAATAAATTGTATTCAAAAACAAAATTAATTGTGTAAGAGATTTATACATAGAAAAAAATAGTGAATTAAAGTAAGTCGAAAAGTATAATGGTAATCAAGAAGAATAAGAATAAGAATAAGAAGAAAAAGGGATACACTTAAGTACTAAAAAATACTTTTCTTTTCTTTTTTGTTTCACATTACACCCTTTGGCCTGTTTAACTCGTACAACCCGTTCCTTTTATTTACTTTTTTTTTTATCCTCTTCCTTCCTTCCTTCCTTACTTACTTTTTCCCTTTTGCCACTCTGTTTTTTATCGGGGGAAAAAAAGAAAAGAAGAAATTGGCACCAAACTGAACGGGACCAACGAACTAAAGGACACTCGAAGAAGTCGTTCGTTCATCCGTTTTCTCATTGCCACAGGCTCGAACTGAACTTTGTTTGAGTTTAATTGAGCTTGAAAGTTTCCGACTTGTTGTCTGGAAGCGTCCACCACCCCCTCCCCTCACCCCACACCCATCCTTCTCCTCTTCTCTTATTTCCCTTCTCCACCTAAACCACCCCCATTACCTTTCTTTCTTTCGTTCTCATTTTTTTTTTCTTTTTTTTGAGTTTTCATCTTTTTCTTATCAGTTTTCCATTGCCCCTCTTCTCCTCCTCACCACCCCCTGCCACCGTCATCCCTTTCTTTATATCTCGTTTACCCACTTTCGATTCGTTCGAAGATTCTGCGATAAGCGAGTCGCGGTTTCGAAGTTTTCTACCAGCAAAAAAGAAGGACCAGAGAACAAAAAAATTGTATTGTATTTTCTATGGTCCCCTTTTTTTTCTGCCTTTTCTTTCATTTTCTTTTTCTTTTTCTTTACTTTACTTTACTTTTCTTCTTTATTCTTTTCTATATATATATCTTTCTTTTTCTCTCTCTTTTTCTCTTTAGTTCTGTATTTTTATTTCTCACTTGGGGGATGTTAACTCTACTATCTATGCATATATATATATATATATATATATATATATATATATAGTTAGATCTGTGTTACTTTTTCATGGGGAAACGAAAAAAATCTCAGAGAATAGAGATAAAAGATACTAGAAAATATATAAGAAGATAATGAAATTGTATTTTATGCATAAATTTTATACCTATTCGCGTGCAGTATAATCATTTAGTTTTTCTTTATTTTTTGTTTTGTTTTATATCGAAGATCATTTTTATTAATCTTTAGAGATAAATAAGAAAATGAAAAATCATTTATATATATATCTTATTGATAAAGATTCTTTTTTTTACAATAATTAAACTTTGATAAGTATTTTCTCGAGCAACGTTTGAAATTAATTTACAATTGGAATTCAATTAATTGTCAATTAAATATATAAATATTCTCACGCGCGTGTAATTGATATACAATATTATATTTGATTATTTATCTTTATATAATTTTCATCAATAATATATTTCACGTTTTTATCAAAAAAATATAACATTTTCTATCACGTTGAAAATAATAAAAAAAAACACTTTTAACGGTTGGATTTTAATCGAAATGTAAAAAAAAAAATCTTCTTTCCAAAAAGTAGCCTAACTCATCGAATCAACTTCTCGACTAGGAAAAAAATAATCTTTGGATAAAGTAGAAACCTTTTTATTTCTTTTTTCTCACCAATTAAGATGCAATTAACATTATGCAAGTATAATTTTTAACGAATTTTTTAATTACGTATCGAACAATTGTATTCAAATAATTGTACGAATAATGAACTAGAAAACCCACCCCTCAAAAAAAAGGGGAATAAATAAATGGACTGTTAACGATAAAAATATTGAAAATTATTAAAGTTTCGAATGTAACAAGACAACAAAAACCACGACACAACCACCAACATCATGGATTTCGGATAAATTTAAAGCTTGTCACGTGCCGGTAGGATAAATTAATCCTCGATCAATTAAAGCTTCAAAGAATCGAGAAAAAAAGATGACAAAAAAAAAAAAGAAACAAAAAGTGAGAACGAGATAAATGGGGAACACGAACGAGATAGAAAAGCGTTTAGTATAGAATCGGCAATTCCAATATCAAATCGAGCGTGAACAACTCACCGAAAAAAAAAAAAGAAAATACAAAAATACAACAAAAAGAAAAAACAAAATAAATAAAACGATTTTCGAACGATACTATATAGAGTCGACTGTAACATACTACTACTACTACTGCTGTGTTATTATACTCTTTCAAAAAAAAATAAATAAAACAAATACTTCAATCAACTTGCAACGTTAAATATATATTTGATTATTAATTAATTAATACGTACGTTTTTCATTCGATTTAATTGTAAACTTCGTTATTACAAATTTTCATTTGAAAATAAATTATGTCACATCAACGAATCGAAATATATATTTAATAAATGTATTTGTGTGTTTGTGTGTTTGATATTAATCGTTCAAATATAATACGATGAAAATAGAAAATATAAATGATACTAAAGAATAAAATAAATATTCTGTATTTTTATAGAGAATAAATAATAATAAATATGAATGTGTGTAAAAAATTATGTCACATCAATATATATTTAATAAATGTGTGTGTTTGATATTAATCGTTCAAATACAATACGATAAAAATAAAAAATAAAAATGATAGTAAAGAATAAAAGAAATATTCTGTATTTTTGTGTTTAAATAAATCTATTAGGTTGTATTTCATCAATTAGAATTGACCCGAACTGACCTGAAACTGAAACTGAAACTGAAACTGGAAAATATTAGTATATTGTAGATATTTTATATATTTTAGAACTGTACAATATTTTCATGCGATTCAATATTAAACGACATAATCGTACACACATTAAACCTTATTATTCCTACAATAATATTGATTAATTATTTAACTAAGAAATTAAAACGAAATTATTCTTAAATAATAATCTACAACATATACAAATAATATCAATGATTGTAACAAAACTAAATAATTATATATATATACATATATTTTAAAGATGATAAAAATGCAAATTAAAATTTCTAATCATACTATAAACCTTCCCACATTCCTACAATAATATTTATTCTTAATTAATTAACAACGAAATTATTTCTACAATTAATAATACCTTAATCACAATTATTAATACGAAAAACATCAAAAAAATATTATCAAATAATATCAATTATATTGTAAAACACACACATACATCTCTAAATAATTATACACCCATACATATATTTCATAGGATGAGAAAGCAAATTTGAATTTCCATCGTTAAACATAATCTTTCTTCTTAGTTCGCTTACTTTGAAGATTAATAGTACAGTTAGTGTATATATAAATACATACATACATACACACATACATATATATATATATCATACTCGTTAGCGGCTAGAAGATGGACGGATCAACGCAAGTTTCCATAGCATTAAACATATACTACAATCTATCCTATATATATATACATACATATACATATACATATATGTGTACTACTCTAACGCGTATCCTTCTCATATAAAATAGCCTAAAGCGTTTGAATTACCTGTCACGTAAGCAGTAACCCCTTAACTTACGACGTTGGACATCGGACCAACCCTCGTTATCGTTCAGAAACATAACGGAATTACCATCGATTCACTATGCAGTTGCTTTTAATTAATGCAATTAATGAGCTTCGCTAACCCATCGAACGTGCCGAGTTTAACTCGTAGATGGTAAAAGCGAGAGAGAGACAGAGACAGAGAGAGAGAGAGAGAGAGAGAGTGAGACTTCACCCCCCCCCCTTTGTCACTTGTCTAAGGATTTCTCCTCTGTTTCTGTGTATATATATATCTGTGCATGTGTGTATAGATATTTCATCCTGTTTCCCTGCATTTGACCTATCGTGTTCATGTATATGTATATGTGTATAAATGTGGTGTGTAATATACGTAGGAAGTGATGATATACCTATACGTATACGATATATATACATACACATACATACAGAGACGCATGCACGCACGTTTCTCGGCTTTGATTGTTCAACGCTAGATTGCGGATTTCATATTTATGACACGTCGCTCAGGTACAACCTAACTGCTGCTACCGTGCTTGTAAATAATGCAATCGACTATTCCAATCTCGCACGATCCGCCTCTCCTAGCCGTAGGCAAACCCCCATCGTTCTACTATTTTCTCCTAAAAATCGAGATTTCCAGTTATGGTGGTGGTGGTAGTGGTGTTTGTTGTGGTAGTGATGTTGGTGGTGGTGTTTGGGGTGGTGGTGATGGTGGGAGAGTTTCGATAAAGGAATAAAAATGGGTTGGTGGGAGTGGTGGGGGGTGGGGGTGGGGTATACGAAAAATAGAAAAAGAAAAAAAAACGAAATAAAATCCGTCAAAAGTGAAAGGATATTTTTTTCGTACGCGTCATTTGATTTCACCGAATTTTCCTACGGTTTAAAACGTTTAACTATTTTCCTTTGTATGTGTGTGTGTGTGTATATATTATATGGATTAATTTTTATATACAAGATTTATGTGACCGTATGTATATTTATCCAATTATTATAATATGATAGAATTAATTAAAAAATTCGTACAATTTTAAATAATTATTTGTAAAGTACGAACTTTGTTTGTGCTTATAAACCCCAACCCCCCCTCACCCCTTAAATATAATAACGTCAATTATTTTATATTTTAATATTACGAAATATTAAATATTATATCAAAGATGACCAAAAGAAAATGTGAATGTGAAAAAAGAAACAAGAAAAAGAAGAAGTAGAAAAAATGATCGAAATTAGATTTTTTTTCTCATAAGATTTTCTCTCGCGAATGAATAAACAAATAGTATTGGACGGCAGGTGGAGGGGGTGGGGAGAGGTTTCTTTTAATTTAACTTCATTTCTTTTCTTTTCTTTTTTTTTCTTTTCTTTTCTTTTCTTTTCTTCTACCCTTAAGTTAGATTAACCCTCTCCACCGTATTTCCTTTCTTGCTACTTTTCTACCAGTCTGCTTTTTGTTTGTACGGATTTAAATTACGCGCCATGAGTGGTTTCCGTTTTCTTCCAGAACATCCCCCTCGCACCCTTCAACTTTCTACAACCCCTAGGAGTTCTCTATGCCATGCCATTGCTCTTGGAAGATGAGATAAGCCCCGAAATCGTTAAAAGTTCTGACGCACATTCCATTTCTACTTTTCTTATTTCTAGTTCCATCCTATATTCTATCTTTTCTTTTTATCTATTTTCTTGCCATCTTTTCTACTTCTTCATTCTCTTTTTTTTTCTTCTTTTTTTTTCTTTTTATTTTTGTTTAGCTTTGTTATTATTTCTTTTCCTTTTCCGTTTTCATTTTTTCCTCTCTACGTTCATTTTCTTTTTCTTTTTATTCGGTTCATCGAATGATACGACACCCCAAGTCTATGGCAACAATAGACAGCTGCTTCTAAAGAAAAGTTTCGGTTAGGAAAATGAGATTTCTTGTTTTTTTTTTTTTTTTTTTGGAAAAAAGAAGAAAAAAAGAAGCATTACGAATGCATAAGGAGTTTTATGGAATAAGCCATCGTGTGTAGGATATATAAATCTACTCGTTGAAAGAATTCTTTCTCGATTAAACGAGAAATAAGAATAAGAATAAGAAGAAGAAGAAGAATATCGTGAATTTATTTAACAGCAAAAAGTTATACGAAAGTAATACTAAATAACAATTAAATAATAATATTTGTTTATAACATATAACCAACGTATCAACGTGATTTAGGTTTAAAGGTCTGTATATCAGCATATATTATTTAGCATTTAAATAACTAATAAAAAAAGAAATTATTTAAATGTATTGTATATATATTTATCTATTAATTAGATATAAGAAATTGTATATAATAAAAAAATAATGTAAAATAGAAAATATATTCTTTTAGAATTAATTAAATCTTCTGTACACAAATAAAGTACATCTACGAATTTATGTATCTATCTATCAATCTATCAAATATACACCCCATGCTGTATTATATATAATTTCAAATATAATATAATAATATTACACAATAAATCATTTAAATATATATATAAAATAATGTAAAATAGAAAAGTATTTTTTTATAATATTACCTAATTAAATCTTTTGTTAAATATATCCCCAACAAAAAATCATATGTATAATTAAATTTGTTCAATACAACTAAAGTACATCTACAAATGTATCTATCAATCTATCTAATATACACCATGCTCTATTATATACAATACAATTTAAAATAAAATATAATAATATTACACAATAAATCATTTAAATACAAACATAGGTATATATAAAAATTATATACAATATAAAAATAATATAAAATAGAAAAAAGAATATATTCTTCTATAATATTAATTAAATCTTTTGTTAAATATATCCCCAACAAAAAATCACATGTATAATTAAATTTATTCAATACAACTAGAATAAATCTACAAATGTATCTATCTATCCACCTACCTATCTATCTATCTATCTATCTATCTATCTATCTATCTACCTATCTATACACCATGCTATTATTTTGCATTTGACATAGCCTGGATCCGGATCGATTGGATCGTATATTATGCGACGTTGAGAAATTGTTTGCAATAGAACCGAAGAGACGTTCCTCTCTGACCGTATTTACGGATAACGTGTCGACTGCAAAACGTTCAGGGTTAAATTTGATCTACCGTATATGCTTTCATTACATATTCCTGTAACCTGTGTAATATTCTACGTATTAGTTAAATACATACATACATACATATACATATACATATATTATATATACATTTACGTGTTTCTCTATCAATTTATCTATCTATCTCTCAATTCCTCTTTTTTTTTTTTCAATACATCTGTGTCTGTATGTATATGTGTGTGTATGTGTGACTAAGAGACATTAACTATACCCCAAGTATTAGGATCGATGTAACATGTATCAAAGCAGCAACCAACTCTCGTTGAGTGATTAGTCAGAGTGCAATGAACAACATACATGCATACTCATTGATGAAAGATTAAATCGTGAGACTGGTTGCTAGTTGGTAATCGTAGTCTCTCTCACCTAAGTGAGATAGGATGCTTTCAACGTCAAACTAATGGTGTCTCCACTATTTAACAATAGATCGTTCCCCCTTCATCGTTTTAACAAACATTCAACAGTTCGATTAATTATCGTTTAACATTGACAAATATTATTGATTTGTTATTACACTTCAATTTGATTTTTTCTCATTTATACATCTTTTTTTTTTTATACAAGATAATTATTATATTATTTATCATACACATCTTAAAAAGTAATATATTTGTAATAGTATTAATAATTTCAAAAATATAAGATAATTATAAGTGAAATAATGATAAGACATTGTAAAAAATTTTGTAAGTTGTGCAATAAAAACCTGATTATATAGTATTAATAATTTTGTTGTTGTTGTCTAATATAATATGACATTTATTTTGTAAACATTTTGATAATTAATTTATCTAGGTGAAATATATTTTTTATTATTTTTTGTTAAAGTTTAAACGATAATTTCTTAAAATAAAAGAATTAATTTTATAAAGTATTGTGTCTCTCATTATTAATATATTTGATATAATAAATATTTTTGTTCTTTTTTTTTACATAAATCAATATAAATATTACATAATTTATGATTTATATCTCATTTTGATGAATTAATTAAAAACTATTGACTATACTGATCTTAGTCATTTAAATTTGTAATCCTTTACGTATTGGTGATAATATGAATTACAAATATTGAAAAACAAAAAACAAAAAAACTTAAGCAACAGATTGTTGTTGTTGTTTGGACCGAAAATGATGACCGAGTTAGTGGAAATTGCATTGTTTCAAGCAGTCAAGCCGTAGGGAGGATTAAAGATGATTATCCTGCGAAATGCTGAACGTTATCGTACACTGCCCCAGGTGGTGCACGCACTTTGTCTTTGCTGGTATCTTCGGCACGTGACGTGCAATGTGTACACCATTAGTAATATTACATGGGACTTAATATAGCAAAAATGTATTCTTACCTAAGATATGTATATATATATGTTATCATACTATTTTTAAAAAATAATTTTTCACGAAAAAAGAAAGCATAAAGTATTTGTTTTTTTTATCGTACAACATTAATGCAAAATATTTAAATTTATTATATTAAAAAAAAAAAAAAAAGAAATTGGTATCTTTATTTACGTGAAGTAATTTGCATGAAAGAGTTGAAATCAAAGTAAAATAATAAAAATTATGATATGTCGAAGAAATAATTAAACGTTAGATTAATTTATAGATGAATATTAAATTTGTTTAAAATAAAGGAGTATTGAATTAATTGTTACATTTATTAATATTGGTTTTTATTACTCACGTTGGTCCTATAATACAATTAATTTGATATTTTATTTTTTCTTTGGAATTTATACAATGAAAATTACGATATCTTGAAGAAATATAACAACAAAATGTGTTAGATTACTTAATAAATGAATATTAAATTTGTTTAACACAAAGGAGTATTGAATTAATTGTTACATTTACTAATATTGGTTTTTATTACTCACGTTGGTCCTATAATACAATTAATTTGATATTTCATTTTTTCCTTGGAATTTATACAATATAAATTATGATATCTCGAAAAAATATAACAACAAAATGTGTTAGATTACTTAATAAATCAATATTAAATTTGTTTTTAAAACAAAAAATAACCAAATTATTGTTACACTTACTAATATTGGTTTTTATTATTCACGTTTATTCTATAATACAATTAATTTGATATTTCATTTTTTCTTGGAATTTATACAATGGTATCTCGAAGAAATAACTAAACGTTAGATTACTTAATAAATGAATATTAAATATGTTTTTAAAACAAAAGAGAACCAAATTAATTGTTACACTTACTAATATTGGTTTTTATTACTCACGTTTGATTCTTTAATACGATTAATTTGATATTACATTTTTTCCTTGGAATTTATACAATAAAAATTATGATATCTCGAAGAAATATAACAATAAAATGTTAGATTACTTAATAAATGAATATTAAATATGTTTTTAAAACAAAAGAGAACCAAATTAATTGTTACACTTACTAATATTGGTTTTTATTACTCACGTTGATTTTATAATACAATTAATCTGATATTACATTTTTTTCTTGGAATTTATACAATAAAAATTACGATATCTCGAAAAAATAACAAAACGTTAGATTATTTAATAAATGAATATTAAATTTGTTAAAAAAAAAACCAAAGCATTGAATTAATTATTACACTTATTAATATTGATTTTTATTACATTAATTTTACAAAGTAGTCGTGATAATTAATTGTTTTCATTGAAATTATATTAAAAAAAAAAATAAATAATTTGAATGTTTCAGTGGCTCGGTTTGGGCATCATGGCAGTTGGTGTATGGGCATGGACAGAAAAGGATACATTTAACAATTTGTCCCGCCTAACGAATGTTGCACTTGACCCAGCATTTATACTCATTCTAGTCGGCAAGTATTTTTCATATACATGTTTTATATAGTTACCTATACTATTCATTTTTTTAATCTCTTTATCCTGTGTGTGTGTATGTGTATGTTCTCTCTCTCTATCTCTCTCTTTTTGAATTCAATAGAAAAGTAGATGTCACAAGAGGATTTAAAATACTACTACAATTTCTCGTTTTAGTTTTTTTTTTCTTTCCCTTCCCTTCCCTTCCCTTTCCTTCCCCATTTAAAATAATCCAAACGCGAGTAGTATACAACGCACTTCAACTTTCAGTTTTTAATCCTTTGCTCTTCGAGTAGCTATTCCGAATCACCCTCGGAATTCGCTTTGAAAATTTTAATGCTCTACTTTTCTACCTCTACTATACTTCGGTAGTTGGTAATAAAAATAAAATGAAGAAAAAAAAAAAGAAAAAAAAAGGAAAGAGAGAGAGAGAAAGAAAGGAGGATGAGGGGGGCAGGGGGGGGCGAGAAAAAAAAATTGCGGCATCTAATTTTCAGTTAATCCATGGAAAGTTTTTTTTTTCTTCTTTTTTTTTTTTATGCGAATTACCGCGGCGGGAAATTATTTCATTTTTTTATTATAAATTTTTTTTACTTTTCTTTCGCGAACAATTTGTTTCGAAATCAACAAAAAAAAAATGTTCGACTAATTTTGGAACAAAGATAGGAACGTAAAGAATTTATTATGTGTGTATTTTTTTTTTTTTTAAATAAATTTGGTTATTTGATAAATCGATGTAATATCGAAATTTGTACTACAACAAAAAAAAACAAAAGAAACGAGAATACTAATTGATGTTGTTATAATTTTTTAAAAGAAAAAAAAATAACGTTGACGTTGTAATATTTTCAAGATATATATTTAAAACGTATTCTCAATTATTTCAGTAGAAATTAGTTTGCAATTATTCGTGAATTGTAATACCGAATTTACGAATAAATTTACTTCTGAGTCATGTACTTTAACGTTGTCACAATTCAAACAATAGAATTGCTTAGCAATCTGTTTTAGATGGATTTACTCCTAATACATAGACACACATTAACGTAACATTTGTTGATACGAGAAATCAATCATTATACCAATTAAACCAATTTACATCTATACATATACATAATACAACGATCATAGATATATCACATATATACATATTATAATATTACGATTATTTAATTTATAATTTAAAATAATTATTATAACACATGATATATATCAACAAATCACGTATGGATTATTATTTTTATGTTATTATATTATTTATTTACGATTAAATATATTCTTGTACCATAACCAATGGGTTTTGTGTCATTTGAATGAATGAAATTATTTATAGAAAAAAAAAAGAAATAAATAATAATTAATTATTATTACAAAACGTATGGTGTTATATAACATTTATTTTTATTATTGTTGTTGTTGTTGTTGTTGTTGTTGTTGAAAATACGTTTTTATCATAAATATTATTTGACAAATGATATATTATATAAAATCAACACGTTTTAATGAATAAACGATTCAGGGGGGGGTTTTACAAATTATTATTTATGCTCTCTGGGACAAATTTTACATGAGATAATTCACGGATTACTAATATTCACGAAAGAGAGACTGACTAATTAGAGACGGTTCCCGGAATCCGCTTAAATTCAGGACGAACTTAATCCCACATTAGGTGCATTCTACGTTCCTGAACCTATCTAACAAATTTTACACGTTAAACGTGTTAGTTATTATATTAATCATTGCTACATTAACAATTTTATATATATATATATTTACAATGAACGAACAATATTATTATTTTCTATATTGTGTGTGTGATTCACGTAAAACGATATTAATAAAAAATAAAACATTTAAATTACGAATAAGAATCAAATTTTCCAAACAAAATTAAAAATTGATCTAAAAATTTTAATCATTTTCCTTTTTTTCAAATAAAATTATACTTTCATTTCTCTCCGAATTATTTTTAATAAAATATTTCAATACACGTACGATTTGAACTACCACTTTGTGATTTTCTATTATTATCTATGTCTTTTTTTTTCCCATAGAAAATAAATAAAATAAAAAACACATTTACTTTGCATGTTTTGTGTATATAAATGCAGCACGTGTATAACATATTTACATAGTACTATTTATTCTAATAAATATAATTGTAATAATAGTATTAATTATGTAAATATATGTTAAACGTGAAATAACAGTAATAATATTCCACCCTATCACGAAAATCTCACACGTAATCTGACAGATTATTTTTTTTTATCGTCCAACAATAACAATCGAATTATTCGACACTGGTATATTTTAAAATGATCTCACATTATTAATGCACGTTGAAAAATTTCTTTATAAAATTAAACACTACCTTTCTTTCATTAATAATAATAATAATAAAATATATATATGTAAATTATATTTACATATATATTCACTTTTCCTCTTATATATTACAAAAACACATTGATGAATAATTCATTAATATTAAATCATATATCTCACCTGTTATAAAATACCAAATCAATCAAAACAATCAAAACAAACAAACAAATTATTCATAACAAAACAATCGTTTAATTCGATATATTTTACGACACGTGATTTACGAAAAATTCGTGAAATTGAATAAAACACACATTGACCATTTCAAATAATTAGAAAAAAATTTCAACAATTATTATTATTATTATTATCATTAGTGTATCACTTGAATAGAAAATCAATTATCCCTTATTTCTCTTATCAAATATTGTCCCATAATTTTTTTAATATGATTCCCAATCCCTTTTAAATTTTTCTCTACAACTTTAATTTAAAACGTTAATTTCATTGTAATTTCAATTTAAACAGAATTAACATTCCTATTAAATTGTTTATTGGCAGAATATATCACGTTAGAGAAATTCCACAAAGCATGTGTTGTAAGTTGGGTTACTCGGTGATGTACTAAAGGATTCCTGAATGGTTTGGGACCATGGAAAGCCACTCCTGAACGTGGTCACTCGCGGTTTGGTCGAATGTAATGATGGGAATTCAGGAATCCTCTGTGACCAATCCAAACATCTCGAGTTTGAACCAACTCTATGTCTATCTGTCTATGTATCTATCTCTCTCTCTTGCTTTCTCTGAGTCACGTACAATGAAACCCCCTTTTTGGGTTTATCTTTCTCTTTTCAACTAACCCTTTCACTCACTTCTCTTCGCACTTTCATTTTTCTTAACCGAAAAACGGATTGGACAAAACTAAATCGAATTTGCACGTGATCTGAACTTGGTTGACAGATAGAAAACTAAATTCATTGAAATAACAAAAGAAAATAGAATTCTTATTTCTGATCGGGACGATTTATTTGTTCCAAACTATTTTCTTCTCTTTTTTAACTTAACTTAACCTTTCTTGGATATCTTTTTTTTTTCTTTTTGGTTTATTAATAGAAGAATTATTATTAGTTAGAATTATTCTTTTATATGTTTTATACGTAATATATTAACATGAATTGTAAATTGATTTGATATTTGTATTAGTATAATATTGATTATAAATTCGCAATAAATGTTTGTTTCATTTGGTGCATGTTATATTAAATCGTATCGTTTAATTGATCGAATTTTTTAATTATTTTATATAATTAAAGTAATTATTTGATTAGATATATTTCATCATAATTTATTTCGATTATTTTTCATTTAATTAAACAATGTATAATCGAACTATTAAAATATTTCTATCGTTTTCTTTTGTAATGATGAATTTTTATTCTTCATAAACATTTTTCTAATTCTCTCATTTTCACACACAAACACACACACACACGTGTATATGTAATATCGTTATTTATCTCACAATTGATGTTTGATTTGTACTTATAGTAACGTGTTAGTTGAATCGCAGTGATCAAACGGAGTAAATATCCAATCAAACCTTACACGTGTTTCCAAACGTTAACGTTTACCCATTCGCGTTTTTGTTTTATATCGTTATTATTTATAACATAAATTCAAACGACAATATCGAAACATATTCTCTCTCTCTCTCTAAATAATCCAAACCACTCATGCACGTTTCTCTGTCGTCGAATTCAACTTGTGAAAACTATATATATATATTTGAATTAATTTATTTTATATTTTTATTTTATTTTTTGCTTTTTATTTTTTTCCGGTTTATAAAAGGTAAACGTTATCACGAAATTTTCAATAAATTTACTATTGGTCGGTGTTACATTGTTTAACGATCGTTCAAATCCGTTAGTAATAAAAAAAAAAAATAAAATAAAAAGAAACGGAGAATGTTAGTAAAAAGGGAAAGAGAATATTAAAAAACAAAAAAGGAAAAAATAAATTTACCGCGAACGTTAGTATTACAAATGGCAAAGTAAAGGTATTTGTGGTGACAGTGGAAAAGCAGAATAAGCGTTGATGGAGGAACGTTGTTCGCACGTTATGCATGGCATGAGTTTATGTTCCTAGTGCTTGTCGCACCAATAATATCCTCGTTTCACTTGGAAAAGACGTATATATATTGTACCCGGGGTATACAACACGTACGGATCACAACTTATCTATGTATATGTATATATACTTACATACAGATATATGGATCGTTTATTTAGAAAATGGTGTAAGTCCATTTTCTGTTCTTTCGAAAAAATTCAAGGTTTGCATATTAGTTTATTTAAAATTATTCATTAATTATATCAAGTTCAATAATGTTTATATTAAATTATTAATATGTAATTTGATTAAATACATTATTTTTAAGATAATTTAACTAAAATAATGTATAATTATAGGCTGCAAATGGACTTATACCACTGTGAATCCAATGCTGTAATATGTGCATCTTTGCAATTTCTTTGAAAAGTTTCGGTGAATATTTTTTATACTAAAAGTGAATAAATTTAAATGACAATTATATTAAATTAAAGTACACTCTTTTGTCTACACGTAGAATACAAATTTGAGTTATAAATCAATCTGCAAAGGTTTAGAAAATGTCAAAGAATGTACTGCTGTAAGTTGTGCATCTTTGCAATTTCTTTGAAAAGTTTCAGTGAATATTTTTGATACTTTTAGCAAATGGATTTTAATCATTTTTATATTAAATTAAAGTACACTCTTTTGTCTACATGTAGAATACAAATTTAAGTTATAAAACAATCAGCAAAGGTTCATAAAATGGCAAAGAATGCGGTGCTGCAAATATTTCCTACTTTGCCATTTCTTTAAAAAGTTTCGGCAAATATTTTTTATACTAAGAGTAAAAAGATTCTAATAAAACTTATATTAAATTAAAGTGCACTCTTTTAGCTACACGTAGAGTACATTTTCGCTATATAAATCAATCTGCAAAGGTTCAAAAAATGGCAAAGAAAAGTTGGCGGATTAGGCAATGTGAATAATGCCTAAGGCCAGGCATTGTTAACATTGCCGGGGGTGGTTTGGAACCTAGGCCGGTATTGTTAACAATGCCTGGTTTTAGGCATTACTCACATTGCCTAATCCGCCAACTTTTTATTGCCATTTTTTGAACGTTTGCAAATTGATTTATAACACAAATTTGTACTCTACGTGTAGAGAAAAGAGTGCACTTTAATTTAATATAAAAATCATTAAAATCTATTTGCTAAAAGTATAAAAAATATTTGTCAAAACTTTTCAAAGAAATGGCAAAGTAGGAAAAAAATTGCAGCATCGCATTCTTTGCTATTTTATGAACCTTTCCAGATTGATTTATAACTCAAATTTGTATTCTACGTGTAGATAAAAGAGTGCACTTTAATTTAATATAAGTTTCATTAAAATCTATTTGCAAAAAGTATAAAAAAAATTTGCCGAAACTTTTCAAAGAAATTGCAAAGATGCACAACTTACAGCAGTACATGCTTTGCCATTTTATGAACCTTTGCAGATTAATTTATAACTCAAATTTGTATTCTACGTGTAGATAAAAGAGTGCACTTTAATTTAATATAAGTTTTATTAAAATTCATTTGCCAAAAGTATAAAAAATATTTACCTAAACTTTTCAAAGAAATTGCAAAGATTCACAATTTACAGCATTGCATTCTCTGACATTTTCTAAACCTTTGCAGATTGATTTATAACTCAAATTTGTATTCTACGTGTAGACAAAAGAATGTACTTTAATTTAATATAAGTTTTTTAATAATTTATTCACTTTTAGTATTAAAAATATTCACCGAAACTTTTCAAAGAAATTGTAAAGATGCACAATTTACAGCATTGCATTCTCTGACATTTTTTGAAGTTTACATGCTAAATTCATAACCTGATATAATATTCTACGTTTAGACAAAAGAGTGTACTTTAATTATAATATATATATTAATATTATGATATTTTGGGAAAATCGTAAACTTTAGCAAAAAATGATTTACTTTGAATTAATTCTTATTTTATTTTTTATTCTCTTCACTTTATTTTTTTCTTTATTTATTTCGAATAACTTTACCCCTCAGTCTCGTATATATATATGTATGTGTATATTATATAAAGTACCTATATATATTTTTTATTACTAAGGGGTAGTAATAAAAAGCAGTTGTTCATATTCGCAAGCATTTTATCGGCATTATTTTTTCATACCCGATCTCTTACGATCCTTTGAATATCGTTTACCCCTTTTTTTTACGATTCATCCCAGCCAACCATTGTATGCAACCCTCATACCTCTTCTTTCTCTCTATCTCTCTCTATTTTTTCTTTTCTTTTTTATTTCCATTCGTTGAATTCGCTGGTAATTCTATTTTCGCAGGAACCATTTTAACGAATTCCATCATTTTCATCCACAAATTGATCGTATTTAATGATGTTTTGCATAGTGAGTTAGTTGTTTCGATGTTCCCTCTTTTTTTTCTATTCATTCGAAATTATTTTTTCATTCCTTTCAAACAGATTATTTGATCTTCTTTTTAAATTTAATATAAATCTTCAATATTATTCAATACTTTTATATATATGAATCGTTTATTTCATTTTATGTTGTTTTAAGAAATGTAAAGGTTTGCATATTTGTGTCAATTAAAAAAATAATAGATTTTAATTATGTCAAATTTGACAATGTTTGTATTAGTTTATCAATTTGTTATTGGGATTATTATAAATTTCTTTTTTAAACGAATCTCTCTCTTATTAAAATAATGTATATTTATTGGACTTACAAATAGACTTACACATCATTTTCAAAATAAACTATGCATATATTATATAATAGTAACATAAAAGAATTGAATTTTTTGAAGAACAAAAACTCGAGCAAATAAATATTAATTTAAATAATTTGAAATCACAAAACCACAAGTAGGAAAAAATCTGAAAATGTTTGTATTAATTCATCAATATGTTATTTGTATTATTATTAATTTCTTTTTTAAACGAATTTCATTAAAATAATGTATATTTATATGATTTACAAATAGACTTACATACCACTTTCAAAATAAACTATGCATATATTATATAATAATAACATAAAAGAATTGAATTTTTTGAAAAAAGAAAAACTGAACAAATAAATATTAATTCCAATAGTTTGAAATCACAAAACCACAAGTAGAAAAAAATCTGACAATGTTTGTATTAATGCATCAATAGGTTATTTGTATTATTATTAATTTCTTTTTTAAACGAATTTCATTAAAATAATGTTTATTTATTGGATTTACAAATAGACTTACACACCACTTTTAAAATAAACACACACACACGATCCATAAATTATATAATAGTAACAAAAAAGAATTGAATTTTTTGAAGAACAAAAACTCGAGCAAATAAATATTAATTTAAATAATTTGAAATCACAAAACCACAAGTAGGAAAAAATCTGAAAATGTTTGTATTAATTCATCAATATGTTATTTGTATTATTATTAATTTCTTTTTCAAACAAATTTCATTAAAATAATGTATATTTATTGGACTTACAAATAAACTTACACACCACTTTTAAAATAAAAACGCGATCCATATATTGTATTATATAATAGTAATAAAAAAGAATTGAATTTTTTGATAGAAATAAATATTAATTTCAATCATTTGAAATCAGAAAACCACACAAGAGTAGAAAAGATCTCTTCATTGTATTCGTAAATTTCAGGTTTTCTAATTTATTGATCCACTTTTAAACGATAAAATTTTATTCTTCCTTTTGTTCTTTTTTTTCTATTTTTTTTTCTTTCTCTCTCTCTCTCTCTCTCTCTTATTTTCTATCTTGTCTATTCCTTTTAAAATCGACTATTTCGGAACACGCAAAGGAATTCCATACGTAAGAATACGTCCTGGAATTTATCGTCAAGGCTTTTCCTAGTGATAAAAAAAGAATAAGAAAGAAATAGGGGGGAAAAAAAAAAAGAGAGAAAAAAATCAAACTATCGAAGGGATAGGGATAGAAATGGGGGGGAAGGGGAGGATAAAGGGTGGATTCTTAACTCACGAGAATCTTCCAAAAAGGAATATCGACATTTTCTTTTTCTCGAATCAAAATTTCAAACGTTTCAATTATTTTTTTTGTCCTTTTTCTTTTTCTTGTTTTTTTTTTTAACATTACCGTCAATTTTAATCGACATTCACGAATTTCAATTGTGTGTTTAAAATGTTTGCAAATAATATATATATATATTGTATAATACGTATCATTTGTTTTAATATAATCTGAAATAATATTAAACGAACAAAACACTAAACTTTAATTATTAACAAATTTGTTTCTATACGTTTTTTATTAATTCTAAACTTTTTGTACTTTTATATTTAATCATCAATTCTCAAAATCAAAGATTGGATATTAAATATTAATAATATAATAAGAAATAATAATTAAACGAGAAAAATCAATTGAAACTATATCGAAATTTATTTTTTATATTTTCTTCGTAGGTTTCCCTTTTTTTGTTTTTTAAATTACAATTAAATAAAAATTGTATTCATTTATATTCTTTACGTATAACATGAAAAATAAAAATATTTATTATCGTTAAAAGAATCAAATTGGAAAGATGAGATTGGTATAAACACACACAACGATAAATTAAATTTAATTATTTACGGTGTAACATCAAAAGAATAATTTTAACGTCAATTCTATTTAGCATTATTGTATATGTGTGTGTGACAGTTAACGATAATATCTTTCTTATTATATATACATAGGTACAGTGACATTTATCATCGGATTTACGGGGTGTGTCGGTGCACTCAGGGAAAATACGTGCCTCCTAGCAGCAGTGAGTACTCATACACCATGGTTATTTAATTAGAATTAATATTTCATGAGAGATTCATTTTTTTCGATCGTCTAATAATTTATTCCACTCATATTCTCTCTCATTTATTTTTTTCTTTTATTTATTTATATATATATATATATATATATATTTATGTAATGTATTATTTATGCAAATATTTCGAAATTAATATCGTCATTAATTCGTTATAAACATTTTACAAATTAAATCTAAAAAATATCTATATTAATCTCATTTTTTTAATCTTTTATAACATTATGATAAAAAGAAATAAAAATAAAAATATTGTTATCATCGAATGCATTTAAAATCACGTATCATATGATACTATATATTATATACATTTATTTGTTTAAATATTATATTAAATTTATTATTAATCTCTCTATCTATCTATCTCTTAAATTATTTTTTTATTTTATTCCAATGATATGACAGAATATAATTATATTTGATTTGAAATATTAAACTCGTATCATTAAATGAAATCATAATTAATATTATTTATTTTACAGTATGCCATATTCTTGGCGTTATTATTGCTAATGGAGATGACTGCCGGTGTTTTAGGCTTCATCTTTAAAGACTGGGTAAGATTATTTTTAAATTATTTATCAATTTTATTCTTTTTTCCTTTTCGAATAAAAATTAACAATAAAAACAGACCGATAAGAATAATGATTAAAAATTCGAGATTTTTTTCACGAAAGGTTAAGAAATAGAATAGATTTGTTCTATTTCTGTTAAAAAAAAATCTAAATATAATTTCGAATTGGTTTACGTTGATAACAAACAAGTAGCAGAAGAAAAGAAAGGTCGATGAACTTAAATGGTCTTTTCCAACGATGGAAAGCAAACAAGCCAAATACATTTTGCACGTACCCACCCACCCCTTTACCCTTTCTTCTTCCCTTCTTTCTACTCCCACCTCCCTCATCCCCCCACCTGTTAGTAGAAGTCAAGTGGAATCGTATATTTTCTTTGTCTGCTACTTTTACTCACCCCTGTTGTTGAATTTTTTACTTTTAACAACAGTTAACCACAATCCTTGTTGACTGTAAAGAAACTAATAAATATATATTATAATTAATATATATGTTTGAAGAAAAATACAAACATAAATATACTATTATTTGTTTCTGACTTTATTTATATAATATTATATATAATATATTTATAATAATATATGTGTCCATAATTATGAAAGTGGTTTAAGTCAAAATTAAAACAAAAATTAGTTTATATCACACAGCACATTATTTTAAACTAAATTAATTCAATGTAATTTTCACGATATTGTTTGTTATTTTAATATTATGTAAAATTAATTTAATGTTCAAATGTAATCCTTTAAATATCACGAAACAAGAAATATATGACTTAAACTACTTTTTTAATTATGTGAGTATGCATAATTATATATAATAAATATATTATTTATATAATAATATATTATATAATATAATGTATAATAATATTAAAATTTCAAATCGTTATTTTATACCTTGATCATTTAATTAGATAAATATGAAAAAAGAAATACTATTTTTGTTGTGTTTTAAAAAAAAAAAAAAATAGATTAAATCACAAGCAACCGGGGGCTTCCAAGCTTTCATCATTCACTATCGCGAAGATCCTGATCAGCAGAATTTAATCGACTGGATTCAAGAGGACTGGGTATGTTATTTAATAACATTTATATTTTATTTATATTACATAAGTGCATAAAAGTATGAAATTGAAAGAACAAACGTGTAATTTTTACAAATAAAAAATTTCGGTTTTCATATTATAAATATATATTTTTATTTGTTTTTAATTTATTTTTGTTAAAATTATTCCTTTTCTAATTTTTGTGTTATCTAAAAGATATTTCTAAACGAATCAAAGATTATTATATTAATTCTTTCGAATTTGAGTATTGAAACATCGAAAATGTGTGATACACGATGAAACGATTCGTAAATGGTATAGTATATATGTATATATATATATATATGGTGTTAGAGGATCGATACAGGACATAACATCCAATGGTGGTTTACGAGAGTTCAATAGAAAGCGATTCCTAGGGATATAACACGTATCCATCGCAATTTTGGTAATCCTATTGATTGTAGGTCACACATGGTGCTTGCTTCAGTTATATTCTATACAAAATTAAATAAATCAAAATAATATAATAAATAAAATATAATATATATATAAAAATTAAATAAATTAAAATCTATATATCTATTAAAAAAATTAATATCAATTAATGATTATTAAAAATATAATAAAAATATATATATAGAAAAAAAATAATTTTAATTAAATTAAAATCTATATATTTATTAAAAACATTGATATTAAATAATAGTTATTAAAAATATAACAAATATATATATATAGAAATAAAATAATTTTAATTAAATTAAAATATAATTGTGAAATTTGTTTCTAGAATGAATAATCCAAAAAAAAAAAAATAAATAGATAATAATAATATATAATAATAATAAAATATTAAAAATATATATATATATTATTATTTATATATAATAATTATTATTCAATAAATTGATCGATATAACACCACCATTTTCTTTCAATCAAATTTTTATTCGATAAAATAAAAAACCCAAAATTTTCATTTCAATATGAATAGAAGATAAAAATACAAATATTTGTAAAACAAAATATATATTATATAAAATAATATTCTGAAAGGTTAAGGGGAATCTGTAGTTAAAATCCAAACGAGCTTCTTTCTTTTTTCTTCTTTTTTTTCTCATGAGATGAAAGAGAAATGAAATGACGAGAAAGTGAAAGAGAAAGAGAGAGAGTGAGATGGACGAACGCATATTAATCGCAAAGGAATGCAAATTCGAGTAAGAACTGTAATGGTAGGAAGGGCCATATTGCAAGTGGCGTATGGTGGGCTCTCAAAGCTTCTGCTTTTACGATTAAATCAGTTACGTTAGCATAGTAATGCGTACAAACAGAAAACTTTGAAACTATTAAAATGAATAAAGACAGAAGACAATAAGGAAAGAAAGGAAAGGAAAGGAGAAAAAAGTGAAACAATTAAAAAAAAACAAAAAGATGGTTTAAATCAATTTTCTTAAACGTTTTAATAAAAATAAATAAAAATCACCCTTCTCAACCAAGTAAACCAAATTTATTTTATTATCCGATTCATTATTTCGAAATATTTAACAAAATAATTTTGTTTCTTTTAAATTTATTATTTATTAATTTCGATATTTTTTTAACGTATAGTATATATAATTATATTAATATTAAATATTAATATGTATTTTCTAATTCTGATGACTACCCTGATTTTTCTTTTTTCTTTTTTATTCTTAAATAATTCAAAATACTTTTTATAGAAAATTAATTTTACAATTTATTAATCACAAATAAATAGAATTACTTTTTCTTCTTTTATTTGTTATATATCTATTATTTATTTCAATTGTGAAAAATATCTCATTAAAAATGTTTCAATTATTTATAAATAATTATTAGATAATTACAAAATTAGATAAATAATTCATCTTTTTCTATTAGTATCGATTTTCTAAATATATATATATATATATATATATATAATTGTCTTTTCATTTAATTATTCGATTTTATTTTAATTTATTTGTATTTATTGTTTTTTCCCTTCTATATTTATTCTCCCTTACTCGTTCTTTTGTTACCTCCAATCACCCCCCTATCCTCCACCACCACCACCACCACCATCCCTAAAGAATTCATTCCATCCTTATATTTTATTTTCATTTATTTTTCTTATACATTTAATATCGTAGCCAACCATATCTCCGATTTCACACACAAGGTAAAAATTATTTATAAAAGTTCATCGAACTTAACCATTTTTCATTCCCTTTTTCTTTTTGTTTCTTTTTATTCGTTTCCTTTTCCACGTTTTTTTCTCTCTCTCATTGCTATGAATTATTTTTATTTTTTACTTTTGCGTTTGATCGAATATCGATATTAATAATTCTTTTATTCGTAGACAAAAAAAATACACTCATTAATTATTTCTCCAACCCTTATTCCATTTTTCTCTTTTTACTTATTTTATTTTTCTTTTAGTTACAATGTTGTGGTATCGAGGGTCCAAAGGATTGGGATCGTAATAATTATTTCAATTGTTCGTCGAGTGACATCGGTTCAAGGGAAGCTTGCGGTGTGCCTTTCAGTTGCTGCAAAAGGAAACCAAACGTACGTAAAACTTTTTTTTTTTTATTTCTTTTTTATTCTTTTGTTCTTTACTTTTTTTCTTTTTTTTTATAAATATATTTTTTTCTATCTTCTTCGTACGTTTAATTTTATTCTACACTTTTTTGAAAATGCTAAACAGTTTTATTTATTTATTTATTTTATATTTTTTATATTTAATTATTCATTTATTTGCCAATGTTTTTTTTTCCAAACTGGCAAAACGAAATATAAATCGATCATTTTTTATTTAATTTATTTTTCTACTCATATTTTTATTTGATTTTTATCATCGATATTTATATGACCCAACGTTAAAATAATATATTGTTACGTTATTTTTTATTATTTTTGTTTTGTTTTTTCTTTCTATTACTTTGAAAAATTTTTTAAATATTTATATATATAATACTATTATCATTGTTATTATTTCGTAGGAAATTATAAAAAACAAGCAGTGCGGTTACGACGTTAGGAAACCTAGCTACGTAAGTAAAATTCTTTAATTTTGTTTGTACTCTTAATTCAATAATACAATTAGTAAAAAAAAAGAGATATGTGATAAGGAATTATGACAATGAATTTAATAATGATCAATCGACAAATGAACCAAAATTCATTTCACGATTTTATTTATTTCTTTGTTTTTTGTTTGTCTATTACAATTATTCATATTGAAAATTTCTCAAAGTTTTTCTTTCATTTTATCTACCCGTGACAAATATTTTCGTGATCCTTAAGTAAATAAACTTTATTCCTTTTTTTATTATTATTATAAATTCACAGAAACAAAAAACATATATTTTATACGTGTAGTTTTTCAATGAATTTTCGATTCATACACGTGGGTCAAAAAATTTTTCTAATTTCGTTAAAATATTTCCAAACCTTCATACGAAATCTATTTTTAATATAAATATAAATAAAATAAATGAATTTGTTCAATATAGTATATATAATTGTTATAATCATTGTCATAATTACTAATCAATATAATGAAAATAATATATTCATTCTATAATAATAATCATTCAAACAAAAATAGATATATTTATTTAAAAAGTGATACCCCCCCTCCACGTTAGAAAATTCAATAACACAAGAAAAAAAAAAAAGAAAAATAGGTTTTATTATCAATCATACAATTTTCATTGTAACAATCGTAATTGAATTAATTAACAATAATGAATTATTTCAAACGTTTAATCACATTTTGTTTTCCATCAGAGATATTTTTTTGTCTATTTAAAGTACAAAAGAGAAAAAAAAATCTATTCAAACAGATATTTCCCTCAGCTCGTTGGAAATCGATCACAAATTTAAAATTCGAAATACAAAATTCTCTTATCTATCTTATTCCTGATAATACTTTCCTAACAATCATTCCAATATATTTCCATATCCATTTTTTAATTGAAATATATACGATCCAATAATAAAAAAAAAAAGAAATAGAAAAAAAAAAAACGGAGGAAGAAGAAAAAGAAGAAAACAAATTCACGTTTATTTCCTGTAAAGAAAGAAAGAAAGAAAGAAAGAAACAAAAAAAAAACACATAAAAAATAATATAAGGTCATAGAGATATTGATGTTTGTTCGCGTTATCAACCCCAGTGCAGGCTACTACTACTTTCATGGGGGTTTACGTTAAATCTTTCTTCAGCTTGGTAAAAATTTTAGTAACCATGCATACACGCGTGTCTCTGTATATTTGTGTATGGGTGTGTGCGTGTGTGTACGTTTCATCTTGATTTTTTGTTCGTTTGTTTGTTAATTATTACAAACAAAATGAACGATAAGAATAAAGAAAATAATCAACGTAGGAATTAGAAACAACGATAGGAAAATTTATTGGGTCAGTATTTTTATGTTCGACACAATTTTTTCTACAGTATTTTCATTAAATTATTTCAATACTTTCTTTTTTTTTTGTCGAATAAAATAATAATAATAATAATAAGTAAGATGTATCAATTTATATTATTTTTTAATGTAAATATGCTTACCGTTGCATAATATATTTAATTATATTTACGAATTATATTTTTCTTTTTTTTAAATAATCCTCGTGTTAATAAACTGCAAAAATTTATAATGCACAAAATTATTGTTTAATCTGTCGTTAGTATCAAAAGGATTAAAAAATATACGAATAAACGTGTCACAAATTAAAAAATTTCATTAATATCACTTTAATTGAAATATTAATATAAATAATTATTAATTATTACTGAATTAAAAAATATGATGAAAAATATGTTGATATCAAGATCGAAATATTGACCGAATAAACAAACAAAAACAAATACAAATTTATTAAATAAATATTGAAAGAGAGAAGGAATGAAAAATTTTTTTTTGTAATTTACAAAAAAAAAAACGAAACAAAATGATAATTTTATGTTTGCCCTTAAAAAATGCAGACGGGAGAGAGGAGTATATTCGAAAGAGGTTGCCTAAGGGCAGGAGAGGAATGGCTAGAGCTGAATCTCGTGCCAGTCGCCGGTACGGTTGTCAGCACTATGGTCCTTCAGGTATTTCGTTTACTATCAAAAAGTAAATAACAAAATACAAAATACAAAAGCTATAATCCAAAAAAAAAAAAAAAATCAAATAAAAATCGTTTCATCACATACATACATATATTTTCTATCACATTTCGGCACAGACAAACAACAATTTTTATTTTTATATTTATTTTGCCTGACCTAATTAATTATCATCGGTTTGATAAAATTGTTGAAAAGAAATTTTATTAAAAACGAAAAAAAAAAAAACAATGATTTATTCAATCGATTAACAATACGAATTATCACACTTTTGCATATTTCTTTGCCTTTTTCTTTTCTTTTCTTTTTTTTACGATGTCGCATGTATATGAATTATTTTTTTATGTGTATAAATATATATATAATATATTTTTATATTTATATAATATATTATATTATAATTATTATATTATATTATATTATATTGTATTATAACATATAATATATTATATTATTTTTTTATGTGTATAAATATATATATATATATATATATATATATATATATATATATATACATAACACGTAAATACATTTGTTACGCTTACGTATATGTATGCATACTTTATAAAGCAAATTTGTTACACACGTAATTATTGTATTATTTTTTAATATATGCTTGTCGTAATGAAAAAAAAAAAGAAACAAAAAATACATATACACATACATAGGCATATATGTATATCCATATAATACATATATAAATGCATACATACGTGTTAAAAGTACGTGGCTGTTAGAGAGAGAATACGAATATATCGTTGAACGTTGACGAGAAACAAGTAAGTAATGAGCTTGTATACGATCGTTAAAACCCCCATACTCTGGCTGTGTCATTAAAACGGAATAACAACGGCGTAACTTCCGTAAAACGTGTGTCTCTCTTTTCTCTGGTAAGTACCGTAACTGATTGTTTCGAATTTAATACTAACAATAAGAGTACGCATACATGTATATATATATGTATATATGTTTCTTTTAGTTGTACTTGCCATTTCAAAGTAGAAACAAAAAAACGTATTGAAAATAATTACTAAATAATGGTATTACTTTTTTTTTTTTTTATTTTAACAAATTACTAATAAAAATGATCAATGGTTGGAAGATTAAAAAAATATTAAATTAATATTATCAACAATAACAAAAATGTTTAGAAATATAATATAATATTTAGTATAAATAAGAAATACAAAATCAATTCATATATTGTCATATATTTTTTTCTTTCTTAGCATTTTATTAATTCGTAATTATCATCTTCTAAATCGTAAAATAATTATTATTATTATGTTCAAAAAAAAATATATATACATACATATATATCAATGAAAAAAAAAATCATTATTCACTTTCATATATTTTAATATTTCGTGTTTTTTCGTTGAATTCAGTTAATCGAATACTCGAGAAATTATATTCTATATATATATATATATATATATATAGGAAGGGTGAGGAAAAGGGGTGTGGGTAAGGTATCACTATCTTATAAAGCACACGAAAGTTTACGAGAAGTTAACACGCGACTCACATAATGGGACTTTTCCTTGTCTCATAATCAAGACGATAAATTAATGTCAGAATGTAGTTGCATACATACATACATACATATATATATATATATATATACATGCTCGTTTAGTTTTTCAAAAAGATCGTAGTGTTTGATTAAGATCCTGTCAAAAGGGTTTTCAAAAGGTACGAGAAAAAAAAAAAGTATATCTATGATCAAAACAAAAATTAAATTCAATATTTTACTCTGCCTCCCCCACCCCCCTACTACTACTACTACTATTATTATTTTTTTTAATCTAAATAATATATATTATTTGAAAATCAACATTAATGTTTAAAGAATCAAACGACTAATCTAAAACGTTCATGTAAAATTTGAATTCATTGAAATACTAAAAAAGAAAAGAAAAGAAAAAAAAATTAAAGAAGAATTTTGTTTTTTGTTGTTGTTGTTTTTGCAAGAAATGAAAAGTATGTTTTAAATTTAAAAAAAGAATTAAAGGTACGAATTTAATACGCATAAAATGAAATGCATAATCTTATTAAATCGTTAGCCGGCGACTTTTTCTCTCTCTCTCTCTCTCTCTCTCTCTCTCTCTCTCTCTCTTTTGGTGTGTGTATACGTGTGTTTACATGTATATTTTCTAACATAAAACTTAAACTTTGACTTTTTGACTTATTTAATTTTCCAACGAATCCACTTTAAATTCCATCTGTTTCTCTGTTTTCTCTACGAAATTTTTCCTTGCTTCTCCGAATTTAGTAACTAGACAGCATGAGAATTAGTGAGAATTTTCCTTTTCTAGGGATTTTTTAATAAGGAGGATTTTTTTAGGAAGGGTAGAAGGGAGGTGGGGTAAAGATTTCACGAGGATCAAACGAAAAGATTTCGAATGATCGTCAAAATTAATAAAATATGTTTAGAATTATAATTTATAATAATAATAAGAAATTTTGTTTGTTTATTCGTAAAATAATTTCAAAGTTACTATAAATAAGCTTAGAATAAAATAAATTATTATCTATTACTATTATTACTACTACTATTATTCCGTGTTATTATTTTTGTTCTTCTTCTTCTTCTTCTTTTGTTTAATTTTTTATTTAATTCATTAATTGTAAGAAATAAAATTTTCAAAAAAAATGAAAATAAATTATTATCTATTACCACTATTATTACTACTATTATTATTCCGTGTTATTATTTTTCTTCTTCTTCTTTTGTTTAATTTTTTATTTAATTCATTAATTGTAAGAAATAAAATTTTCAAATAATTAAATCAACTAACACCTTCGTTAATGAGCTACTTATGTAATATCGTGGTATTACGATAAGAGTTTCACGAGGGTCTCTGAGAATGAGAGAGAGAGTGAAAGAGAGTGAGAGAGAGAGAGAGAAAATAAAAATAAAAAAGTGTCGTATGCAGTGGGCTCGAGTAAAGTGTTACTACTACTACTACTACTACTACTATTAGAATATATAAATATATTTACAGAATAATTTTCTTTTTTTCTCTTTTCCCCTCTTTTATATTTCTTTTCAAATAAAACTTACAATTAAATTCAAAACAACAAATATTAGGCTAATTTTACTATAGAAAATATTTATATAATTTTCAAAACCTTTTTTTTTATCAATCATAAAATCTATTTATAAACATATACACGTAAATATTCTAAATACGTCAAACAGAAATCAAAATTAAAATCAAAGTGTCGTTATGCAGTAGTGAATCTCAAAAATAAAATATTATTATTACTACTACTATAATATTATATAAAAAAATTTATTTATCAAATAATTTCTATTTTAATACTCTAATTTCTAATACTCTTAATACGTCAAAAAGAAATCAAAATCAAAATAAAAATCAAAAAGTGTCATTGTGCAGTAATGAATCTCAAAAATAAAATATTATTATTACTACTATAATATATATAAAAAAATTTATTTATCAAATAATTTCTATTTTAATACTCTAAATTCTAATACTCTTAGTACGTCAAAGAGAAATCAAAATCAAAATCAAAATCAAAAAGTGTCTTTGTGCAGTAATGAATCTCAAAAATAAAATCTTATTACTACTATAATATATAAAAATTTATTTATTAAATAGTTTCTATTTTAATACTCTTAGTACATCAAAGAAAAATCAAAATCAAAATGAAAAAGTGTCATTCTGCACAAATGAACCTCAAAAAGAAAATATTATTATTACTACTACTATAATACATAAATTTATTTATCAAATAACTTCTATTTTACTTCCCCTTTTTTCTTTCTCTCTTTATTTATTTTAAAACTTTTTTTCAAAATTAACACGAAGACAAAATAAATAAATCTAATTTGTATTTAAGAAAATATTCTTACAATTTGTTTTTACAAAAATCTTCTTTTATATTATAAACTTATATACGTACACATACATACTCTTATGTATATCGAAAAAAGAGTGAGAAACTAAGAAAGAGAGCAAGAGAGAGAGAGAGGAGAAGGAATAATAGAAGAGACTGGGTAGTAGTGGGTGGTTGAAAGCTTTGCGTGGTTACTCTTACTCTTGGGGGTAAATTTGAAGCACGAAGTAATAGAGTGGCGTTGTTACTTAGACCTCGTAGTAACATTACGTTCCTATACGTGCCTCTTTACAAGGTATTCCCATAAATTTTCTCACGACCAAACGAGTTTTTCTCCTACCCTTTCGTTCATTCATTCATTCATTCATTCATTCATTTATTCGTTATTTCTTTCTTTCTTTCTTTATTTATTTATTTCATTATTTATTTCTTACTTTTCTCTTTATATATTTATATTCTTTCCTTCGTCGTAAACCACCATGGGATTTTTGTAGAATTTCTTTTTTTTTTCTTTCTTTTTTTTTCTAAAAGACACGAATAAAATTTGCAATCGTTCGAGAAGAAGAAAAAAAACAAATAGGAATAAACATAATATTATAATACATTTTGTTTTTTCTTTTTCCTCTTTCTCTACTCCTCTTCCTATTTAATAATAATAATAATAATAATAATAATAATAAAAAGAATTTCGAGCTAATTGGGGAAAATATTTTCTATTTTTCTATCATCAACACAACCACCACCACCGTCCCTCTCTTCACCCCCGTTTGTTTTGTCATTTTTATCGTGACAATTTTTTTGTTGTGCGTTTAATTTTTTATAGCAACCCCCTCCCTCCCACCTCGCCCCCCCCCAAAAAAAAGAAATATAAATAAATAAATAAATTGTCACAGGACACCAAGTGTCAACAATATAAAATTGAATTTTAAGGAGACCTAAATAATAATAGGAGACCTAAATAATAATAGGAGACAATTCACAAGTTATGTGCGGGAAAAAATGACGGTGAGCAAATCGGTGTGGCCGGTTTGATTTGTTTTTTTTTCAGAACTTTGAGGTCGCCAAAGTGATTTACGAGAAGGGATGCGTTCAAGCAGGAGAAGAATGGATGGAACGAAATCTTCTTCCAATTGCAAGTGGCGCGGTTGTTACTGCATTTGCACAGGTATATGCATTCTGAACGAGTTTATCAAGGTTGTGAAAAAGGATTTCATGTATATATTAAATACCCACCCCCATCCCCACCCTACGTGTACATATATATATATATCAAACTTTTTACAATATATATATATTTGTTTTTTGTTATACAACAAGTATTTATAAACACGTTTGAGTAATAAATTTTAATCATCAAAAAATAAAAAATAATTTTGGGATTTAAGGATTTAAAGATAAATATATTTTAACCCTTTGAGTGGTATGGATGCATATATGCATTTGGTAAAAGTTATCAATGTTAATGTAAAATAATATAATATTTTTGTTTTATCTTGATCAGATGAAAATAATATTGTAATTATTCAATATAATTTATTTAATATTAGCATATCTGATTACATTAATAATAAATTTTAATTATCAATATTCTTGTCCAAAAATATGTTATTAATATATAAGCCTTAAAGGGAATTATAGACGGATAATAAATCTTATGAACAATTTATTTTGAACTAGTTGTACGTTTCGTCTCTTACTGGGAACTTCATCAGCAACTTGATCATTTACAGTTCACGTGTCCATACATATTATCTTTTTTACAGAGTCATACATTTCAATAAAACTTAACATATTACAATACAAATTGATCCTAAAACACCTTATCTTATCACACGTAATCAAATATTAAGAAAATATTTTTTATACTTTCTGCAAATGGATTTTATTGATTTTTATATTAAATTAAAGTGCACTCTTTTGTCTACGCGTATAATACCATATCGAGTTATAAATTTAGCATGTAAAGTTCAGATAATGTCAGAGAATGCAATGCTGTAAATTGTGCATCTTTGCAATTTCTTTGAAAAGTTTAGGTAAATATTTTTTATACTTTCTGCGAATGGATTTTATTAATTTTTATATTAAATTAAAGTGCACTCTTTTGTCTACACGTTGAATACCATATCGAGTTATAAATCAATCTGCAAAGGTTTAGAAAATGTCAGAGAATGCAATGCTGTAATTTGTGAATCTTTGCAATTTCTTTGAAAAGTTTAGGTAAATATTTTTTATACTTTTGGCAAATGAATTTTAATAAAACTTATATTAAATTAAAGTGCACTCTTTTATCTACACGTAGAATACAAATTTGAGTTATAATTTAATCTGCATAGGTTCATAAAATGGCAAAGAATGTACTGCTGTAAGTTGTGCATCTTTGCAATTTTTTTAAAAAGTTTCGGCAAATATTTTTTATACTTTTTGCAAATAGATTTTAATGATTTTTATATTAAATTAAAGTGCACCCTTTTGGCTACAAGTAGAGTACCTTTTCGCTTTATAAATCAATCTGCAAAAGTACATAAAATAACAAAGAATGCGATGCTGCAAACATTTTCCTACTTTGCCATTTCTTTAAAATGTTTCGGCAAATATTTTTTATACTAAAAGTGAATAGATTTTAACGATTTTTATATTAAATTAAAGTGCACTCTTTTAGCTACACGTAGAGTACATTTTCGCTATATAAATCAATCTGCAAAGGTTAAAAAAATGGCAAAGAAAAGTTGGCGGATTAGGCAATGTGAATAA
>JACGWG010000024.1:1360434-1374281 GCA_023678865.1 Polistes exclamans | reverse complement strand
TATTTTCTTAATTAATTTTTATTCAAGTACATAAAATATATAATATTAATTTTATTAGAACGAATATATTTTATTTATTATATTCCAACACTTTTTATTTCTTTTGTTATTTTACGCATTCGGATATTTATTCTTAATATTATTTTCTTAATTAATTTTTATTCAAGTACATAAAATATATAATATTTATTTTATTAGAACGAATATTATATTTATTATATTCCAACACTTTTTATTTCTTTTGTTATTTATGCATTCGGATATTTATTCTTATTATTTTTTTCTTAATTAATTTTTATTCAAGTACATAAAATATATAATATCTATTTTATTAGAACGAATATATTTTATTTATTATATTCCGACACTTTTTATTTCTTTTGTTATTTATGCATTCGGATATTTATTCTTATTCTTATTTTCATTTTTTTTTTAATTAATTTTTATTCAAATACATAAAATATATAATATTAATTTTATTAGAACGAATATTATATTTATTATATTGCAACACTATTTATTTCTTTTGTTATTTTACGCATTCGGATATTTATTCTTATTATTTTTTTTCTTTTTTAATTAATTTTTTTTTTCAAGTACCATTATATATATCGTCAATTATTTTCTCCAAAGTAATATGTATCAAGAAAATAAAAGAAAAAAAAATTTGATACGAGAAAGAATACAGATCTACGTAAAGAATTAACCCTTTTTTCCAATTTGTCTGAAAAGAAAAAAAAAAATACCATTCACACACATGTACATATTAAACTATTAATAAAATAATATTTTTGCTATCGTTCGACTTCCAGATTTGTCCCTTTTTAAAAAATAAACATAAAGTTAACGATAATATGAATAATTATCATGAACATTATCATCATCATCATCATCATCATCACCATTACCATTATCATCGTTTAAAATAAAAAAGGGTTAGTTCTAACACGAAATAAAATAAAAGAAATGAAATTGATGTCTCTTGCGATCAGAAAAAAAAAGAAAAATAAAAACAAAAATAAAAAATAAAACAAAATAGAAAGAATGAAGCTCGATAAGATATTCAATTCTTCTTCTTTTTTTTTATTCATTTATTTATTTTTTATTTTTAAAATAAAAGATAAAGAGATTTCTTTTCGAAATAATCTTATAACAAAGTAACGAACTAAACTTATGGGGTGGGAGGGGGAGGGAGGGGGAGTGTGCATACTCGTAAAGAACGTATCCAAGCTTAGCTCAGAAAAAAGCTTTAAAGGAAAAGAAAAAAAAAAGGAAAAAAAATTCCACGAACGACTACTATTACTATACTTTTATTTTTTTCCCTTTAATATTTCTTTTTTTTCTTTTTCCAACTCGTATAAAGTTCAATGACAGAGATTTTCTCAAAGACAAAGAAAAATATTTCGACTTTGTCGGTGTAAGTCTATCCAAAAGGGGGGCAGAGGGGGGAGGGAGGGTTTGGTAAAACTTTTTAATGGATCTACGCAGGAAAGAAACAATTTTGTTTTGAGTTTACTTACGAGACGATACGAGAAAAGAAAAAAAAAAAAGAAAAAAAAGGATAAAAAAATAAAAATATTTCGTAGGATCGATAATTCAAAAAAAATTATCCGATATTTGGCGAAAGAAAATTTTATAATTTACTTTAAAACGATAATATTATTAAACGAATATCTAAACAAAAAATTATTATATTTTATGTTTAAACAACCAACAACAAAATGAATGAAACACAAAAACTCTTTTTTTAAATATATTGTTTATATTTAATTCTAACTGTATGTGTGTGTGTGTGAGAGAGTGATCAAATGAAAAAATCTCACATATAATAAATAATTATAAATTTTGGAATTAAACGAACGAGAAATACTTTTATTTTATTATCAAATATAAACAAAATATACATTTTATTAATTAAACGAAGCCCGGTGTGTCATTTGACACCGAGCACCGGTAGGTTGTTCGATATTACAAAAAAAAGAAAAAAAAAAAAAAACCAAAAACAATAACAACATATCACATATCCAATAATCAATCCCTATTAATTATTATTCAAACGAATCAGAATCACAAATCTAACTTGATATACGTTTCATTGCGAGTAATTACACGAGACAACAAAAATGAAATAAAAACGAAACCCAATAAACAAAAATAGCAAATGAAAGTATCGAAAGAATAAAAAAAGAAATCAAAAAATCTGAAATTAGGTAAAAAATAAAATTGATTGTACAGCAAGAAGGATGGGGGTGGGGTGGGGAGGATCATGGGAAAAAAACGCATCGAGGTATTTACGATTTAAAAAAAAATAAATAAATAAGATGAAGAAGAAAATAAAAAAACACCATAGAAAATAGGTCGATCGACGTGACGTCGTGGGGGCGCGGTGAACGTGTGTGTGTGTCCAACACTTCACCGCACGGTTAAAAAAACAAAGAACAAAAAACAAACGAGTAAAAGAAGTTTGCTTCTTTTGATCTTTTCTTTCTTGTCTCTCATCTGACAAATCAAATAAAACATGACATTTAAAAAAAGACAGAGAGAGACAGAGATTGAGAAAGGTGGGTGGGTGGTAGGGGGTGGGTGGGTGGTTGGTACGGGGTACAAGGTGAAGGGTGAAGAAAGAGAGAAAGAAATAAAAAAAAAGGGAAGGGAAAGATATACAAAAAAAAATTGAATAAAAAATGGAAAGAAAAAGATAAGAAATGCCATATAATACAACCAACCAATCAACAAACAACAACAACAACAATAATACACAATAACTTTCCCTTCCTTCAATTGGTTGTTTAAAAAACGATGGTTGGTGTTGTTCAAGCAACTTCAAGCATAATTAACCTCTTTGGTTACACGAATAAAAATAAGAATAATAATAAGACACATACACACACGTTTTATTTAATCGAAAACTTTGACTTTTTTTTGTTCTACTTACTTATACTATACTACTTTAATGAAATTAACCGAAAACGAAAGAATCATTGTGTTCGTGTTATGGTTTTCTCTCTTTTTATATTGAGTGAGGGTGAATGAGATAGGTGATAGTAGTAAGGGGGTGAGGGGGGGTGGAAGAGGACAAAAGGGTTAGTGAACGAACGGGTGGGTTATTCTGAAGGGATCCAAGTTGCAGCTTGAAAACGATATGCATTTCGTCGAACGATCGTGATCGGATTACGTGAATAGGGATTTCAACTCTTTTGTGTTTTTTCTTTTTTTTTTTTCTATTTTTTTTTACCGTCCGTCGAATGAGCCATGTCTATTTTACACCTATGGGGTTATCTTCCATTGTATTAAACGACAAATCGTTTTTATAGTATTATCATTCTCTCCTATACGCCTGAGATTGCATTTTCTTTTTTTAATAATAATATTTTTATATTTTAAATAAATATATATATATATATATATATATGTATATTAGGGTGAATCAAAAAAAAAACTTTTATTTTTGATCTGACACACAAAAACTTGTTGTTAGGCATTTTTAGAAAGTACTCACCCAGTATGGGCTCTTAATTTTAATAGGAAGATCCTCCTCATCGCGGTTTTTTATTTTTTTCTCAGTCCAACGGAAAAAAATTCATATTTCCTCATTAATTGATTATACGAAAAAGTGTTTTAATCAAATTTTGTAGGAAATTCAATGTTCTACAAAAAAGGTATCTTATGTTTTTTTTCGTAAACCTCACTATTTAAAAGATATTGAAGAAATAATGATTATTATTACTCAGTCAGTAACAAAATTCATAAACAAAAATGAAATTTGTCTTAAAATAATCAAACTAAAATCTTCTAAATAGTGAGGTTTACGAAAAAAACATAAGATACCTTTTTTGTGGAACATTGAATTTCCTACAAAATTTAATTAAAACATTTTTTCGTATAATCAATTAATGACGAGGTATGAATTTTTTTCTGTTGGACTGAGAAAAAAATAAAAAACCGCGATGAGGATGATCTTCCTATTAAAATTAAGAGCCCATACTGAGTGAGTACTTTCTAAAAGTGCCTAGCAACAAGTTTTTGTGTGTCAGATCCAAAAAAAAAATAAAAGTTTTTTTTTTGATTCACCCTAATATATATATTATTATATATTGTATATATTATATACATATGTATAAGGGGTGTGATTATAATTGTGAATATTAAAATACAATACGTTAATTTTGAATGATTATAATTTGTTACAAATTTATAATAACAATGTGATAATATAATATTCACTATAGAACACTATGTTTTAATATCACGCGTAATTATTTTTAATTTACGCTCGAGAAATTTTTATTATTTATTATTCTTATTTTGTATATCAGATAAGAAAAAAAATTTCTTTTACTTTATGTAATATATAATATTCATGAATGAAAAAATTATATTATCGACGAACAAATAAAAATTTAATGCAAAATTAATATCATTCGATTAGGACAACACAGGCTGGTCCGTGAAAAAAAAAAAAAAAAAGAAAAATAAAAGGTATTACTATATCTACAATTTTTTTTTTTTTACATTCATTTGTGAGAGAAAATTTTTGTTTTTATTCATTTAATTATTATATTGTATTAAAGCTTGAGCGTAAATTTGTTAAATAAACAATACACAACTCCTACTAATGTTATAAATGTTGATCCGTGTAATAAAAAAAAAAAGGATTACAAATTTTCACGAAACTCCAATGTGTAAAAAATAATTCGCATACTTAAAAAAATTTACAGATCAAATTGTCGTAATATTTTATCGATTTAATTATAATATCGATAAATCATAATATATCAATTAAAATAGATTGATTATTCGACGGAATGGTTTATTGTTCTTCGAATTAACATTAATACATCATTTGTGTTTTGCTATACATGAATTTATTGTTTATCTCTTGCGCGATAAACATTTTATTATTATAATTATTATTATACGATATATATATATATATATCAAATTTTGTCAAGTATTCGCCAATGAAATGATATCGTTTAATTATTAATTATAATTAATGAAACGCTTAAGTTAATTAACGAGTGTACACGCGTTTCACGAATTATTATTATTATTATAATTATTATTATTATTATTATTATTATTACGCGTGGAATACATTGGAATCAGGTTAAGCAAGAGATACGTCAAACATTTTTTTTTCTTTTTTTAAATTAAACATGTTTAACCTGATTACCAATAAATAAATACATCGTTTAATTAACTTCAGTTAACACCCACCTGATTCGATATTCTTTTATAAAAACGAGATCAGATTTCTTGTTATATTAAAAGAATATACGGATCACGTGATAAGAATGATAATATAATATTATTATTATTATTATTATTATTATTATAAAATGAATTTTAATTTACAGAGAATAGTATATATTTGCGCTAGATTATTATATTATCACTAAATAAAGAAAAAATAATTAAAATAATATTTCGGTATGTGTGTGATTTACAAAGAAATGGAAAAACAAAATAAAACAATGAACAAATAATAAGAGAAAGAGACACGTATAATTAAAATGAACAAAATAAAAATAATAATAATGATCATCGCGCTGTGTCTTAATTTTAATTATTATCTCTTCAAAATAAAATAAAAAACGTCGGAACACGATTTAATATTGATTTGTTAAATAATTACATACACAAATACATACATACATACATACATATATTCACACTTTAAATATTAAGTATTAGTAAGTATTTACGTGCGAACGAGATTATTGCAATTGCAAATAATGGTTTAATACTACGTTTTACGCTTTATATTCTATATATAAATATGTTTTGTGTTTTGTTGTTTATTGTCCAATTAAGCGTGAATATTCGATCAAATTTTTTGGTCTATATTTTCATTCGTGTCTTCCAATACAAAAAAAAAAAAAACAAATTAAATTGTAATTTAATTAAATAATTACACGCGCGAGCCCCGTCTGATTTAATACTGACAACAACAACAACAAAAAAAAACCAAAATTATTAATAATACGAATGAGAAGAGTAAAACGTAAGAGAACGTGAAAAGAAAACAACAACAACAAAAACAATGTTAAAAGTTCTAATTTCGATTTTAAACTGCCTCTATATATATATATATACTATATATTAATATAAATGTTATTTTTTAATAATACTTAAGATTGAATATTATTATAAAAATGGACACGAAAAGTAAAAAGAAAGAATGAATGAAGAAGAAAAATATTCATTGGTTCGTGCAGGCACAACCAAATGATAAAAATGAGATGCATTTTGTGTGTGTGTGTGTATGTGTGTGTCTATTGAAGAAGAGAGTAACACATAATTAATTGGATTATTTTTCATTTCGTTTAACAATAAATACAACAATGATTACACGTTCCCATTGTACTTTTCTTTTTTAATGTTTGATTTATATTTCTTTCAATTTTCACTCTTGTATCATACTTTTGTTTATTCTAATCTTCATCTAATTTTATTTTCTTTCTCTCTCACTATCTACCTTACAACCCACCCACCCCTTTCTCTCTCTTTCTCTCTCTTATTAAAACGAATTTCCATTTATAAAATAATTAACAAAAATTTCTTTATATATACCCCACTAATAATATAATTAGAATTAATTTTATTTGCTATTATATATATATATATATATATAATATATTTAAATATATAAGAAGTAAAATGAAAAGAGGAAAAAAGAAAAAAGAAAAGAAAAAAAAAAAGAACTATTTTATAAAATGTGCAACAGAAATGTGTATAGACGACGTGTAAAATTTTATTCATTTTTCGATTACATCGCAAACTCGTCTATAATTCAATATTTAATTACATTTGCGAAATATTCCTCTGTAAATATTGTAAATTTACTTGTAAAGGAAAAAAAGGAAGAAGACGAACGAACGAACGAACGAACAAACAAAAAGAAATAATTTAAAAAAAAAAAAAAAAACAATCGCTTGACCAAATATAAAAATAAGGTGTAACACGTGACGGGAAGGAATGATGTGTAAAAAAAATAAGAAATTTTTCAAAACTTTGCCAGAGATTCAATTTTATTGCGAGATTTTCAAAAATGAAGATTGTATAAATATGTGTCATCTTAAAAAAAAACAAAAAACATAGTGTTAAATGCAAATTCTTTTTAGAAATAAATAAATAAATAAATGAATAAAAAAAATCAATTGATTGTTGTGCCAAAAGAGTTAAAAGATTGGTCAGACAAAAAAAATAGTTTCATACGGTATATTTGATTGTTAGAGATCGTTAATGATAAATACAAACACACACATACACGTCACGTTAACTTTTTCAATCATTTAATAATCGTACGCGCTCAGCTGCACACTATCTATATAAATAAATTTAAACAAAAGAAAAATATATAAATATACATATATATATATACATAAATATATATATTTGTATATATATAAATAGAAGATAGACTATGTAAAAAAAAAAAAAAAAAAGAGAAAAAAACAATTATTGAAATATGTCGCCTGATAGATGTTTTTTTTTTTGATTCTTTTAATACACTTTTTTTCTAATATTTTTTTTTTACCGAATAAAATAATTACGAACGATTACGTACGAGATGATTGATTATCACACACATTTTTACGAGTAAATATAATTTGATCTCGAAAATTTTGCGAGACAATTTTTTTTTTCTACGCCCCTTTGTTAATGTTAAATAATTAATGATTTTCTTTTTTTTCAAACGAGAATCCCTATTTAATTCGAATTGAAATACATTTTTAAATGTTTAAGATTTTTAAATGTTTCAGATTTTTAAATGTTTAAGATTTTTAAAGACACACATCGTTCTAACGAAAATTTGAAAAAACTTTGAATCATTTGTTTTTTTTTTTTATTTTGAACTCTCATTTATTTATTCATCTTTTTCGTGTTTTTTTTTCTTTGTAAACTCCCCCCTACCCCCCAGTCCCTTTATCTTTCCTAATTAATAAAACGTGTAATAGTAGGACTAACTTGTACAAACAATTTTTGCGTAGTAATAATAATCACCAATGCTTTCTGTGTTTTGAAAACGACTTTGTAAGCGTAGAAATATATATAAAGAGAGAGAGAGAGAGAGAGAGAGAGAGAGAGATCGAAAAAATTCAACGCAACTGTGTTAAATAAAAGAACGAAGTAAACTAACGAAAAAAAAAAAAAAAAAGAAACAAGAAAAACGGAAGGAAGTAAAAAATGAAAAATAAAATAAAATAAAGAAGAAAAAAAAAACTAATGAAAGAAAAAATAAAAGCAAATATAGGGGAAAAAAAACATACACACACACCACACACATTTTCTCGTTAGTTTAGAAAAATTGAAAAATCTAATAATAAGCTCGAGTGTATTGTTTTTTGCACACTGTTTTATAAACTCATACACACACACTCGTGTACATACATATTATATGCGCACGTTAAAACACATACATACATACATACATACATACACAGAAAAATTCAGAGAATGAACATTTTATCCTATAAAAAAAACTTCTTTACGTTTATGAACGTAGGATATAATTTAGAATTGCATTTTCAATATACATTGTAATGTTTTAATACTTGTACATAATATAAGAAGAAAAAACAAAAAAAAAAAAAAAAAAGACACATAAGAAAAATAATTCTTTTTGAAAAAAAAAAAAAAAAAAAAACAATACACGTAACTATTTTCGAGCTAATATTTCGCGATTAAGTTTATCAATGAAATAAAAAAATTTGCAATAAAATAAAAGGAGAACTAATTAAACGGGACTGATCGTGAGAAAAAACTTATCATTTTAATTAACAAAAAAAAAAAAAAACAATCTTTGATAAGAATAAAAAAGATATTCGCGAAGATATTTGAATATTTTTTTTCAATAAGTTTAAACAAAACTATTATTTTGTTTCTCTTCTCTCTCTCTCTCTCTCTCCCTGAAATAAATAAAAAGAAATTTATAAAGAATTATATATAATAAGTAACTCGTATACATATTTGTATGTACGTATGCACATATTTATACGTACGTGTGAGTTTCATTTTAAAATTTGTACACTATTATACTTATCAGATTTTTATTTAAAAACTATTGGTATAATTAATTTATTTAAAATAAAGACAATATATTTATAAAAATACAAATAAATACATTAGTGTGTATACTTTTATATATTATTATTATTATTATTATTATATCTATTAATATTTATTTAGATAATATTAATGTGAATATTTCAATGAAATATTTAATTATATGAAAATTTGTTAACACGATCATCGTTAAATTAGAAACGTTCAAACAAATCTATTTTAATTTAAACAATCTAAAATATTAGTACAGTATATTAAAACGTGTGAAATATATCTTGAATGATTGTTAATTAATCGAACAAAAATGTGTATAATTCTATTCGAAAAGCACGGAATATTAATTTGATGTACCGTTCACTTCAAAATCTATTGTTAAACTAATTCATTTTCATCTATCAAAGTTAATCAAATATTTTCTTTTATTGATTGTTGTTAATATTACGTTTAGATATAAATATATAATAACGTAAATAATATTCGTAATAAATAGAATTAAATATTGTATATTAACAATATTCTTTTAATTTTTATAAAAATTGTTTAAACTATAATGTGTATATTTGTATTAACGTTTCTGCATAACGATGACTTTCAGTTAAAAATTTTCATTTAATGACATATCAAATATTATTTAATATTCGCAATTATATGTATAAATATATATAATGTATACTAATGTATTTATTTCTATTTTTTTTTGTTTCTAAATTGTCTATACATTTTAAAACAAATTATACGAATAATTTTAACAAGTAAAAATCAAAGTAAATCTAATAGTATACGATTTGAAGTTAAACTCACACTGTACATGTATATATATATACATGTGTGTATAAATATTCATGTACGATAGCTTTTCCCAACACTGCCATTTTGTTGTTCGCATTTTTTTTTTTACTTTTTTTCTTTTTTTTTCTTTTTGTTAAAACGACTCCGAGCATTTAATTCTACACAGTTAATATACGAATTTATAAATATGTAATATATGCATAAATATAAGACGTATAATAATATTAATAATAATAATAATAATAATAATAATAATAATAATAAATGTATTGTTCATTGTGAATTAACCGACTGTAAATAATGCCATGTAATTTTATCGTAATGGCTGAGAAAAAGATTTCTGTAATGTTTTTATGGAACAAACAAAAAGTACTATTTGTACCCGTCGACGTATAAATAAATAAATAAAGAATCATGATAAATTAACATCTAGATTTTTTTTCATAAATTTTTCATTAAAAAAAAAACATGTAATATTAAAAGTGAAAATGTAATCTTTATAGGATACGTTTAAACAATATTTTGGATTTATTTATAATTTTCATATTAATTATTATCTATTACATACACACACGCATATTATATCAATATATTTTAAAAAATTCAATTAAACAATTTTATCAACGTGTAAAAAAAATGTTTATCAAATATTACGAGGATAACGAGTATCGGTAAGTTATCGACACACTTTTAATAATACTTTATCATTCGATAGAAAAAAAAAGAAAAACAAATGTAATCTAATTTATTATAATGAATTATTAATGTAGAATAAATAATATGAGAAAAAGTGCAAACATGTAAACCCCCCCCCACACCACCACCCCCTCCCAGAAAGTCAGTTTTCAATGCAGAAAGTTACATTACCAGTACCAAACATATATGAATTTCAAAGTTGTCGTACAGTATCCTACAAGCCAATGAAATCGCAAGGGAAATTAGTATTGTTCAATTGTGCTCGCGTGAACAATTTCAAACTTTAGTTCACGACCGAATAAATTTTAATAACAATTGCGTCAACCACAGAGTGACCATACACACGCGAGATATTTAATAATATATATAAATAAATACAAATTTTGTATGATAATTTTAAACATTTTTTTAACTCTCTATAATAATATTTTTATTATTAATCGTGTATAATATAGAATTAAATAATAATGATTTATTTAAAAATTGTTTATCTACGAAACAAAAAATATATATTTATAGATAATTCAATATATGTATTGAAAAATTTCATCGAATCGAATATTACTGATAGATAAAATACAAAGAGATGATAGAAATTTGAAAAAAAATGCTAAGAGATCTAAAATCAATCTATTTGCTAAGATAAAAATGATGATAGGTAAGAAAAGATATGTAAATGTGAATATTTGTGTCCTATGAAATATGTATTTTTGTCTATTTACTGTATTATAATCAAGAAAAAAAAAACAAAAGAAAAAATAAAGAAAGAAACAAAGAAAGTTCGAAGATATAAAAAATATTAAATACAAAAACATACGGTGTATTTTATATATTTAAAAAAAATAAATAAAGGACCTTAGAAATGCTGGCCAGGAATCTTAAAAGCAGAAAAAAATGAATAAGTGCACTTAATTGCACATTACAATCTCAATGAAAATTGATAATTGCTCACTTTATTAATAAATTATTTTATTAGTTATTAATTATTGTATATCACTAGTTCAATTGATAATGCAGTTTCTCGTATGATAAAAGAAAAAAATATGTTTTAGTATATTACCAATTTAAGATAATGTTGATTATTTGTTGATAATAGTAGAGAATTATTTATTATTAAAATGATTTATAAAGATTCATAATAAAAAAACACGATTTATTTATATATACAATATATATATATGTATTTAGGTATGATTTGTTTCATTTAAACGATATTAAATAAATCTTCTGTATAATTTATTCTATCGTTTTTTTATTGTTATTACGTAACAAACGGAAAATCTTGATTCTATATTATTTATAGAAGATTATAACTTTTTTTTACAATTATTAATTAAATATTTAATATATTTTATGATGAAAAGTGTAAATAAAAGAGAGAGAGAGAGGGATATGATAATAAATTAAATGAAATTGAATACTACCTACCATTTATTTTTAAAGTTAATTAAATGAATAAAATTGTAATGAAAAACATAATAAATAATTAATTACCATCAACATTTTATTATGTTTGTAGCATAAATTAGGAGAAAATTGATCTCTTGATTTGTAGGAAGATACTTATTATATTAAAATTATTTCTTGTTTCTTTAAATAGAATGAGATATATTTTTTGTTGTACTATCTAATATTGTGTTTCAAATCGTACAGAATAAGTTCAATTGAAATTTTATTTTTTTACTTCTTGTATCATATTTTTCTTTTTGTTTTTTTACGTATACATAGTGCACAGGATTATGCAACTATTTTGATAACAAGAATTTTGTTTAACACATTTCTTTCTATCTTAATAGAAATTGAGTTATTTTGGTGATTAATTTTCAATGATTATTCACCCGGTATATCGAGATAGATAGAAACAAAATTTACACTGTAATCGTATTTATTTCATCATAGGGGAATTTATTTGCAACTAGATCGACAAACGAGAGGTGGATTAAATCCAATTACTTTTCTCATTCGTTTATTTATATAAATACTTTCTCATCTTCTTCGCCATACTATTAAATATTTTCTACTTTTACTAAAAAAATAACAAAAAAAAAAAACAATTCATTTATCTATGTAAGCTAGTTAAAAAGTACGAGTCCTCTAATTTTCTACAATTCGACTGAAAAAAGGGACTTTTCTACGAATGAAAAGAACACAAAAAAAAAAGAAAAGAGAGAGAGAGAAAAAAAGACAAACAGATAAAAAAAAGAAAAGATGTAATTTTTACGGTTAAGGTATCTTCTGACGAATTTCCGTAAAACCAAGGAAATAAAATAAAAATGAAAAAAAAAACTTGAATTATAATATATATGTATATACATCGGATATATTATAATTAAAATAAATTAATTATCGTAGTAAAAAATAATCTCGCCGTTTGTCTTTCGTAAAATAAAATCAGCACAAAAAAATTGTCGCGTTTTTTCTTTTTTTTTCTTTTTATTCTTTATCTCTTCAGATTTGTTCCTTTTTCTTATTTCCATTTGATTCGTCTCACTTCTCTTTGTTAATCAAAAAAAAAAAAGAAAAATTAAAAAATAAAGAACAAGTTTTATCTCCCACGCAAAAATAAAAATATGTCTGACCTTTTACATATTTTATTTCTTTTTTCGAAGATATCTTTTGTATTTTGTTTTTTTTTTTAACTTTTATCGAACATTAAAAAATTAAACATTAATTACTACGATAATTTATCTAGAAAATATTTATCCCGTATAAAAATAATCTTAACACGAATCATATATAACAAAATATAATAACATCATTCTCGCGTGTGATTACTATATCAGAATAATAATCAATTTATCCTCAAATTAAAGGAACTTCTTTATTAATATAAAAATTTTACTCATTCGTAATATTATCACATTTTTTAATATTTAAATTCATAATATTATTATTATCTGTCAGTCAAGATTTTTCTTCTTTTTTCAATAATAATAATAATAATAATAATAATAAAATTATAACATTAGCGCGTTACTAATTAACGAAAATAATTCAATTTAATGATGCCACCTATTGTCGCAAAACATTATAACATTAGAAAATAATTTTTTTCCCTTGAACTATGTGTGTGTTTTTTTTTCTTTTTTTTAGATTCACGTAGAGAAATGGGAAAAATGTGTTTAATAAAATCCTTCTCGTTCTCGAATAACAGATCCATTTGGATGATAAGCTTCTCTCATAAGAAGAAGAATAAAGGAATAGAAAAATAACAGAAGGAGAGAGAGAAAGAAAGAGAAAAAGAGAGAGAGAGAGAGAGAGAGAGAGAGAGAGAGAGAGAGAGAGAGAGA
>JACGWG010000024.1:1335249-1360424 GCA_023678865.1 Polistes exclamans | reverse complement strand
AGAGAGAGAGAGAGAGAGAGAGAGAGAGAGAGAGAGAGAGAGAGAGAAAGAAAGAGAGAGAGAGAGAGAGAGAGAGAGGATAAAAATAAAGAGAAAAAAAAAATATATATATATATGCGCACAGATGTAAGGAACGATGAATAATATTCGATAAATATGCTAACATTATAGGGAAAAATATGCCTAGTTTATTTTTATCGACATACAAATTGCATGTTTGTCAAAGACTTAATACTGTCGATCTATTTTTTTTTTTTTCCTTCTAAGTACTCCCCGATCCATGGGAAACGTCCAATTAGATAAAACAAAAACAAAAAAACAAAAAAATAAGGAAAACGACCTTTTTTATTCGAATAAAACAAATCGAGATACTTTTTCTTTGCTTTATTATTTTTTCTCCTTTTTTTTCTTCTTTTTTTTCTTCTTTTTAGTTAGGCACAAAAATTTGTTATCTTCATTATAAGAAGAAGAAGAATCGTCAACGAGACGGAAATTGAAAAAGGTTTACTAAATGTCGCGGAATAAAAAGGGATGAAATTTATGTGTACCTTTTTATTCGGTAGAACAAAAAAAAAAAAAAAGAAACAGAAAGATATATACGTACGTTTTAAAAAATTCTATTATTTTCTTTTTTTTTTTTTTTAGGGATAATTTATCGCATCGTACTTTTCATTCTAACATCTTGGATGTTTCTTGGACAAAAAAAAAATAACAAAAATGTTGTATTATTTGTAAATAAATATCGAAAAGAATATTGTCGTAAATTATTACTGTATTATATACACGCGTTTATAAGCATAATTATTTCATTTAAATCGTGTTTATTTCATTACATTAAAAAAAAAAAAATATATAAATATATATGCACACACTTTTTAGCTGCAAACTTTTTTTGTTAATATTAATATCATAAAACATAACGACGATGGAAATACTAGAAAAGTTTATGAAATATTCATACACGATGAAAAAGCATAAAATATTTCGTTCAAACATGAACAAAAAAAAGAAAAAAAATAACATAGTAGTATTTTGGAATTTATGTTGAAGACGGAAGTTACATGTAATATATATAGCTCGAAAAATTCGTAATGCTTATCGTGAAATGATATAACTGTAGTTACATTGCATACATACATATAACTAGATAAAAATAAAAGGAAAGAAGTATTTTTAATATGTATATATATATATTGTATATATATTTTTACGTATATACGACCGACTTATATATTTCGGAATTCTACAACAATATGGATGAACTTTAACGAGTCGTTTAACAATCAGAACACGTATCTTACGTTAACCGAAAGTAATTTGAACTCGTTTAACGAGCAGACAAATAATAACAGTAAATACAAGATAGAGATTTTACCATAAAATCAAGGGTGAATCCTTAAACGAAAAGATATTCGAATAAACAGGGAGAATATATACGGGAACTAAAACATTAACATTTATATATAACATACTTAACTCTAATAGGATTTACTTGGAATTAGAAACGTATTAATTGCATGATTAATCTAGTCACATTTATACTACTTCCTACTATAAATATATAAGTTATAATAATAAAAGTAATAATAAATAAAAATTATATATATATATATATATATATATATATATATATATATATTACATAAAATAAATTCATAAAATAAAATATTGAACTTCCATAATTTCATTTATCTATGTTTAACATAAATTAAAGTTCAAAAAATTTAATTACCCTCCCAATAAAAAAAATATTAATATGTATAATAACTTAAGAATTATAAAATAAAATTTTTAAATGAATATTTTTAAATTCTTAGGATCTTATCGTCTAATAAATTGATTAAAGCATTTTAACTTTAAATTTAAATTCAAATTAAATAAATTAAAGACAGTTTATTATTTTATCAATTCTTTCATTCAAATTTTCAATTAAAAAACTATTGATTTTGCTACCTTTGTACAGTCAATATACTGCAGCCTTTTAAATTTTATTCAATGGGCAGAATAAACTTATTATTTAACTCAACAAGACATGTTTTTGATAAACAGGTAAATATATTATTATAATAAATTAAATAAATTTGCCTAATTCCTTTAATCAACTTAATTTAATAAAAAAATTATATTAAACTAAAATAATATTTACTAATATATATATTTTTATTACTTTATTTATATATTTTGTTTCCTAATATCGATCAGACATTTTCTTATGGTGTTTTTTATTTCTTTTCATTTATTATTGTCTATGAGAAATTTATACAATAAGTAAACGTTATGTAATTATGTTACATTACAGATAATCATATTATATTAATTATTGTTGTCCTTTCAATTAAATTAATTACTTACGAAATTAACATCTTACGTAGTTGAGAATTAGATAGATAGATTGTTTCCCCCTTGATTGACATTTTCGTTTATGTATACCATTTATTAGCAGTGGATATATACATAACTATACAAATCACGATTATCAATGGTACTTTCCTTGAATAACAATATAGTTTGATCACAGGAAAATCAATAGAAATGAAATCACAAATTAACGTTGATGTGATTTTTGATTACTGGGAACAAGTCATCGTTCTATTGTAGTTAGTCGAAGCTACCATTAGAAGCATTCGATCGATAACGTTATTCCACAGGTACAATATATATATATATATACACGTATGTGTATGCGTGCAACTTTTGCACGTAAACAGTTGGTTTACGAGCATGAGATAAGATAAACAAGAAATTTTATGTTTTTGACAAAAATAACTAGCGTATGTTTTTGTTTCCACCCACCCCCCTCTTCCTTCACCCCCTCTTCCTTCACCCCCTCACCACTATATTATTTCATCGGAAAAATAAAGATAATAATATTCTTGAACTATTTTATAGGATTTTTTTTATTCTTTCTTAATGTAATTAAAATTATAGAATCAAAATATTAACGAATGTGATAGAAGAGTAAATAAATGAAAATGAAATATATACATATATATTATATATATATATATATATATTATTAAATATAATATATTATTTATAGAATAATAAATATATACATATATGTGCAATTTGATAGTCTAATTTTAACGAAACCTTGACACGAATATCTACTACATATGATACATATGTATTTGAGTAAGTTTTTACATGAGATGTTAATAAAATTATTACGTGACAATAATTAACATTAAACCTTTAACACTATTACGAGGAGTGGTCAAAGTGATTGCTTTAAAGAAAAAAAATAAAAATGAAAAAAAAGATAGAACATATGTTAAATATAGAATGAGATTTTATATATTGTGAATAAAATATATATATATTTTTTTTTATTTATAAACGAATAAAATGTGTGTACATTTTATGCATATGACAAAAAGAAAAGAGCATTTCTTTTTTTTTAACAAATTATAATAAGACATCTGTCACATTTGACCACGTGTGACAGGGTTTAATGTTAAAAATGTGTTCAAACCATGGAGAATAATTATGCTTTATGCGACCATTATCACATATTCACAGAGTGAATAGAAAGCTCTAATAAGATAGATGAGAATTACACAGTCTATCGTCTTGTTCTACTATTCTAAGTCTTTGCTAATAAATCTTCTTATATTCTAGTTACAATCTCACAAGATTTATCTTACTAAAATAAGATTAATATGGAATCCTTTGAATAGTCAAAAAAACATTCTCATAATATCAGAAATAATATCAGAATTCCAATGAATTAAAAGATAGTTGTCAGACATTTGTTTCTCTATTGGTTGTAAAATATAAATTTAAAAAAAAAAAAAAAAAACAAATGTGATGAGGTACGTATTTCAATCAACGTTTATTATTTTTTTTCGAACGAAAATCGAAAAAAGATTAATTAGTTAACTGTAAAAATTGTTTTCCTAACTGGAAAGGCATGGATTTTTTTTTTTTTTAATTACTATTAAATCTATGGGCAAATTTTTAATCAATCGAAAAAAATATTATTTATAATATATTTATTTTTAATATATTTGACTTGTCGATTAATAATTTTGCAATTTTTTGTTCAACACAGTTAATTTATAGTTATTTATTTCGAATTATTAAAAAAAAAAAGGTATTTATTTTTCGTTCGAATAAATATTTAATATTTTCGTTTAAAGTAAGCACACGCAAAATGTTAGTATTTCTTTTATATACAAAAATATAATATCAACATTCCCACTTATCGATCGAGCAAATATTTATTTTATTTTAACTTTTTATCATTTTTTTTTTTTTATGTTTTTTTCTTTTGTAACAAACTCTTCGTACGAAAATGTTCGTAATCTTTAGTTTTAAAATTGATTATATATATATAGTCCAGGCAACAAAAGGAGAACTTCATCAATGTAAGTACCTTTTGAAAATTTGATATAATGGTAATTTGACAACGCTGAATCGAATGGTGCTAATTTTTTTGCAATTGGATCAGGGATTCTTTAAAAAAGTGTAAAAAAGGGTAAAAAAGCCATATCTTAGAATCTATGCATTTAATCGAAAAAAGTTTCAAACAAAAGTTGTGTTGAATTAAAAAATACATAAAAAATGTTCTAAGGTGTATCTTCGTATTTGCAAAAATAAGCGAGAAAATGAAGGTGAAAGGTAATTGTAAGAGAGGAGGCAAGCCACGCCTCTTCGTTGGTCTTTACAGGCGAGCGAGCTAGTGTGCGTTATCTTGGGGTCTCTCGGTCGTGAATGCGAGTGCGAGTGAGAAAAGAGAAGGATACTTCTCCCTTTCTATTTGTTTAGGCGATAGCGATCCTTTTTGTTTGGGCCATAGATTTTTAAATGTTCTGTATTATATATTTCTGATATTTTTTCAAGCTGTAGCGAGAATTTTTCGTCTTGGCCATCGAGTGTCGAGCGTTATGTATACGAGTGCGAGTGAGACAAGAAACCGATATTTCTCTCTTTCTAATTTTTTCTTCAGAAGCGAGAATTTTTCGTTTTTACGATCGAGTGTCGAGCGTTCTGTATATCTATATATATATCGGCGTATAAGCGCGGCATTTTTAAATCGAATCTTGATGCTTATGGCATGCCGTTTTTTTATTTATTGTCAAAAATAGTGAACCTTGATTAAAAGAAAAACAATAATTCATTTTAACAGAAACTATTATTATTTAGTCAACAAATTATGTATTTTAGGAAATTTTAAATTAAAGATTTGCTGTCTCCTAAATATTTATTTGTGTATCAAATTGAATACATATTTCAAAAAGAAGAATTTTATATCTACACATAAAATGAAAATTCCAAATATTCAGGAAAGGATATTCTAAAAACGTGGAATTTATTTTTTGTCTAGACATAATTTTAATTCATTTTTATTATGTTATAAGAAAACAGAAATGCATTTTTATTCAGCTTCACAGTCACAAAAATTGTAAGGAAAAAATTGAATATTTGTCAAATGACGCGCTAGCGTAAGTAGTATCCTCTCTGCTTCTCACGCGGGTAGTTACCGTTCGATTCTTCGCAGGGGAATTATTTTTTTTTCAAGTTTTTCTATCCTTAAGTTATACAAATTCTTTTTACAGAAAAGATATAGAAATATATACATTATAATTTTTACTATATTGAAGAATAATATATTTTTATATTAAAAAAATAAAATGTTAACTGTAATTCAAATAATAAATCTTCCTTTATTTGCGCTAGATGGAAAAAAATTTATTGCTTCAAATTTTTTGTAATATTTGAATTTTATTTCCTGTATATAATTAAAAATTAAGAAATGTAAAAAGAATTTGTATAGCTTAAGGATAGAAAAACTTGAAAAAAAAATAATTCCCCTGCGAAGAATCGAACGGTAACTACCCGCGTGAGAAGCAGAGAGGATACTACTTACGCTAGCGCGTCATTTGACAAATATTCAATTTTTTCCTTACAATTTTTGTGACTGTGAAGCTGAATAAAAATGCATTTCTGTTTTCTTATAACATAATAAAAATGAATTAAAATTATGTCTAGACAAAAAATAAATTCCACGTTTTTAGAATATCCTTTCCTGAATATTTGGAATTTTCATTTTATGTGTAGATATAAAATTCTTCTTTTTGAAATATGTATTCAATTTGATACACAAATAAATATTTAGGAGACAGCAAATCTTTAATTTAAAATTTCCTAAAATACATAATTTGTTGACTAAATAATAATAGTTTCTGTTAAAATGAATTATTGTTTTTCTTTTAATCAAGGTTCACTATTTTTGACAATAAATAAAAAAACGGCATGCCATAAGCATCAAGATTCGATTTAAAAATGCCGCGCTTATACGCCGATATATATATAGATATACAGAACGCTCGACACTCGATCGTAAAAACGAAAAATTCTCGCTTCTGAAGAAAAAATTAGAAAGAGAGAAATATCGGTTTCTTGTCTCACTCGCACTCGTATACATAACGCTCGACACTCGATGGCCAAGACGAAAAATTCTCGCTACAGCTTGAAAAAATATCAGAAATATATAATACAGAACATTTAAAAATCTATGGCCCAAACAAAAAGGATCGCTATCGCCTAAACAAATAGAAAGGGAGAAGTATCCTTCTCTTTTCTCACTCGCACTCGCATTCACGACCGAGAGACCCCAAGATAACGCACACTAGCTCGCTCGCCTGTAAAGACCAACGAAGAGGCGTGGCTTGCCTCCTCTCTTACAATTACCTTTCACCTTCATTTTCTCGCTTATTTTTGCAAATACGAAGATACACCTTAGAACATTTTTTATGTATTTTTTAATTCAACACAACTTTTGTTTGAAACTTTTTTCGATTAAATGCATAGATTCTAAGATATGGCTTTTTTACCCTTTTTTACACTTTTTTAAAGAATCCCTGATCCAATTGCAAAAAAATTAGCACCATTCGATTCAGCGTTGTCAAATTACCATTATATCAAATTTTCAAAAGGTACTTACATTGATGAAGTTCTCCTTTTGTTGCCTGGACTAATATATAGGTACGAAAAATTGGCCATGGTCTGAAGATTAAATTCAAACCAACATTTATATTCAATTTATTCACAGAAAAGAAGAGAACGTGGATACAAATTTGTTTTTCCCCAACGATATATTATTCTTCTTTATTCGAGATAGAAAGATATCCTACGAATATATATTATATAATATATACAATAATTATATAGATAAATATTTATATATAATGTGTGTACTAAATATTTATTTTTTTAATAGTTTACCAATGAAAAAAGAAAAACTTTCTTTTTCATACACACATAGGTGAACAAAGTACTTCTTCTTTAAAAATGCTTTTGGAAAATAAATATACACCAAATAACACACACACACACACACAGATACATTCAGTATATTGACACCAGAAATCTTTTCAATGTACGAAAATCGATCCCAGTGAAATCCAAACATTTTATACAATTTTCTTTACATTCGTGTAATAAAATAATAACATAGCGTGTATTTATTTCAATATTTCATCTTTCCATCAAACCCTTTTCTTTTTTTTATACAATACACATACTTATAATATATATATATGTGTGTGTGTACGAAAAGTAAATAAGTTGACCAGTTTTATGATTTTGATCATTAATAATTAATAATGATTGATAATATTTTTTCTTGTCTTTTGTTTTTGTTTGTTTTTCAAAATGACAATCAATCGTTTTCGAAATCATATTTACTTGTCGAAAATAATATTGATTTAAAAATCATTTTTGTAATAGTTTATTTATCAAATGATAACTATATCCTCTTTTGTATAACGATTTTCATTGTTTGATCGAGAATTCACTCGAAATGTTCGAACAGGACTCGCTTCTCTACATTGACGCCATCGGATCGATGTTGATGGTAATCGTCCTGTAAAAATAATAAATTCAATTTATACCCTTCCTAATCTCCTTAATAATATATTTTCATGATTTTTATTCGAAATATGTATAAAATTGTATACACGATGTAAATTAGAACACGTAAATTAGAAAATTGAATAACATATTTCTTAATTGTCATATTATTATTCAATCGAATATTTCTTACATAAAAAAGTTGAAGTTTTAAAATGTGAACAAACATTTATTATGAGAAATCGCAATTGTACAAAAGTAAATAGTTTTGTTTCCTTTATCTTTCTTTTTCTATATATAGAAATATACAGTTCATTGCAATGTATTAAAAACATTATATATATATAACTTTTATCGTAATATATAAAGTTCAAAGTTTGATTCATGGAAGAATAAACTTAAACGCTTGTTTTCTCATATTTTATCAAGAATATACTTGGATCTGAGTTAAACTTTAATTGAACTTGTTTCTAATATAATCTTATTACTTAACAGTTTTCTCGTTGAAATTATTATTGAGTTAAAAGTGACACCAATGAAGAATAAAAATATCATTTTGTAAAACAAATATGTTACAATATTTAATATCATCGAATGAATTTATTAAAAAACAAAACATTCTGTCGAATTTTTTTTAATGTATATCGCTTTAAATATTTTAATTAAATTACACATTTAAAAAGACATCATTTTAATTTTAATTTTTCTTTTTTCTTATTTTCTTTTCACTTATCAATGAAAATTAAATTTTCATTCAAGACAGAGATCTAACAAGAGAGCACTTACCGCACCGACAACGTTCACGACCAGAACCATGTAATTCTATAAATTCGCGCATTTGTGGGCCTGTCACGTTCGTTCGATCCAAAGTACAACAACATTTGCAAATTATCAATTGAAAATATACTCGAAATCTGTAACACACAAAGTTATTTTCATTTCACAACGAACAGTGATTATAATTTATATATCATTTATAACAATCATACATATTTATATATATATATATATATATATATCAACCTATTGTTCATCCAATAATATATGATAGGATTCACCATAGAATTCGACATTGCCAACCAGTAAAAGCTTAAATAAACGTGTTGAACGTAACTCCTTCGTAATAAATCTTGATTATGATAAACGAATATGAAAAATCCTTGATAGGGAAACCAACAAATGGCAAATATCATAACGATACTTATAAACATTTTAACCACCTGTAAAAACAAATATATATATATATATAACAACAATAAAAATAAACAAAAAAAAAGTAAAGTAAATAATTATTATCCCCCTATTAAACCACACTTAGATTATTTGTAATATTTTTTCCAACTAACATAACATATGATAAAGAATAAGAAGAATAAGAAGAGGAAGAAGAAAAATAACAAAGAAAGGGAGAGATGTTAAAAGGATTTGACTTGGATCTGACATTAAATGGACACATCGGTACGATCTCAACTTCGAATAGCCAACCTAATCCAACAGGGATTTAGGATTTCTCACCATATCCCGACTAGTATGTATTTAGGTTTGTACAAGATCGATAAAATTCTCGTTTTCAACGTATCCGATACGATTACTACTATGTTCAACCACGAATGAATTTTGTAGAAAGGAATAGTTATTTCGAGATATCTATGTTGAATTATTTTCGTTACCTTTAATCGTACAACGGGATTTATATTCCCCCTAACTATGAAATCGTGTCTAGCGAGAGAATTCATTCGCGAACATGATACGATAACGAAAGGAACCATTTTAACTTTCTTCACTTTTTATTTAGAGAAAAAAACATTTGCAAAATGTTATACCTTTCGTTTAGATTTCATTGATTCTTTTTGATTATGCGTAAGTTCTCCGATAAACTTCGAACCCCATAATTTTCTACCCATCAGAGTATAACAAACGGCCATTACCACGATGGGAATTAGATATGTCATATTGAGAAACAATATATTATAGCTGAAACAAATAAATAAATAAATAAATATTGTAAAAAAGAAAGAGAATATATATTTGTTTTTTAATTACACGTTGATAAAGATTGATAAGTTTCTCTCTCTCTTTCTCTCTCTCGTATATATATATTTCTATTTTTATCTATTTTTATATTTACACGTGTGACCCTGATAAAACAATAATTTATATTTCACACGTTCATTTTTAATAATTCCATCGATTTTGATCATTTTTACAATTTATCATTATTTCATTCATTTATCGTAAACAATGTTAAATACAACAGCTAATCGTTTTATAAACAATAATTGTAATTACTCTTAATTAGATTAAAGTTATTAGTATTAGAATTCCCAATAGCTATATGCATATGTGGTTAACAACACGCATACGTTAATTTCACATAATCCTTGACTATTAATACAAACATTATTAATTACTAAATATCACAAAATTAATCGATAATCGATTTGTTTGTCTCGTTTATATTAAAATACAAAATATAATAGTTAGATTTACTTACAAATATCCTGTTTTACTATTCAAGTATTCACCATCGGGCCAAGATAAATAACAAGAAATTCTCGTTTTATTATTTGAATATCTGTAATTAATAATATCAAAGGAAGGTACATTTTCTCTATGTGGATATCAAAATTGGTATCATTCGTTACCTTGTCTTTGTGGTTCTAGAATATAACAGACTGGGAATAGCTAAGATGGACGAGATTGTCCATATTGAAATCAAGGTTAATATAGTTCTCCTTCGAGACATGTGTCTTTTCAAAGGATACATTATAGCCATGTATCTGAAACGGTTGTATAACTTAATATACACGATTATCAAAGGACTAAACAACAATTATACTAAATCTATTAATTACAATCGACGAAATAAATACACACACATACACAGACAGACAGACAGACAGACATATTATTCAAGCAAATTTATATATCAAGTGGGGAAATTAATATTTCGATTAACATTGGTGATAGAACGATACGAATATTAATATTCTATTTATTTAAATGTAATTATATAATATTTTTCTATATATGCAATATATCATTTAACAAATTATTTTAAATCTCGTACAATGAAATACATTTGTATAATTTTCTATATTATTATTCTATTATAAATGTAAGATATAAAAATGTAAAGTAAAAAAACGCGTAACACGTGTAATATAATAATAATAATATCGATAATAATGTCATCCTTTAAAATAAATAAATTTTCGTTTAAACACAATTTTGTATTATTTGTTCTATCATAAATACCAATCGATTTATTGAGTTACACACAAATGTTATCTAGAAATCGAATAATTTATCAGATAAGCATTAAGTTGACACACGAAGAAGAGTGAGGGTGGCATGAGGGGGTGGTGGTGAAGGGAGACAAAATGATATACAAGGGGGAAGGCAAGCTATTTGTTTTGGTTTCTAGAAATGCCAGAGAACTAATCCATTTAAGGGTGCGTGCGTAACCAAGAGGCTTTGAACAACACGATTATTTGCAATGTTCCATATTCGCGAAATCTCAAAGCAGCTTCAAAGCTTCTTCCTTTCATTGAAGTAAGACTTGACATTGAAGATTTTCTCAGATCCTATTTCATCTTATTCTCACTATTTCTCTCACTCTCTCACTCTCTCTTTTTCTCACACACACACTTTTTTTTTCTTCTTCTTTACTTCTAAAAGAAGCTTTTCCTCTGATTTCCATGAATAACAGGACGACGTGATATTATTCGCGATAGCTTGGATCAAATCCAAACGAAGAAATCGCAGCATGATCTGGAATATCGATGAATTACAAATTTCATGTTTTCTTTCTTGAAAGTTTATTCTTTTTCCACATTTTTTTTTTGTTATCGAATATAAATTTTCTTAAAAAACAAAATAAGGAATGTAAAATAGATGATATTTATTTGGGTTAGGATTTGTAAATAAATTATCTCTTTTTGTGTAATATAATATAATTAAATATTAAACGTTGTTATTATTAAATTTAATTTATAATTAATATTATTATATTAATATAATTATAATATAATATATTAATATAATATAATTAATATTAAATAATAATTAAATATTAAAAGTTGTGCTGACATATTTTTTCGGATATACAATATGTCAAAATTATGGAATTAATTATAAAATAAAAAGAGCGCGATAGTGCTTCTCAACAGTCAAACGATTAATATACAGTAAAATATGATTTCAAAAATCTAATTATTATATTATAAATGATTAATAGTGAAAAAGTAGATAAGAAAAATAAAAAACGAAGATGAAGAAGATGAAAATTAAATATTAATATACAGTATAAATAATTAAATATTAAACGTTGTTATTATTAAATTTAATTTATAATTAATATTATTATATTAATATAATTAATATAATATATTAATATAATATAATTAATATTAAATAATAATTAAATATTAAAAGTTGTGCTGACATATTTTTTCGGATATACAATATTTCAAAATTATGGAATTAATTATAAAATAAAAAGAGCGCGATAGCGTTTCTCAACAGTCAAACGATTAATATACAGTAAAATATGATTTCAAAAATCTAATTATTATATTATAAATGTTTAATAGTGAAAGAGTAAATGATAAAAATAAAAAACGAAGAAGATGAAGAAGAAGATGAAAAAGAAATATTAATATACAGTATAAATAATGATTGCACAAATCTAATTATTATACTATAAATAATTAATAGTGATAAGGCACAAGAGGAAAAATAAAAACGAAGAAGTAGAAGAAGAAGAAGAAGAAGAAGTAGAAGAAGAGACAAAATAATAAATGAATAAACGACGAGTTTGCTAGCAGTGATCCTCGAAAGGGCCATCCTTAAAGTGTTTCTTTACGCGTTCGTGTTCTTTCAATTGGAAAGCAAGTTACTATATACCGAGAGAAGAATGGTGTGCTTTAGCTTTTCTCGTAAAACACAGATGCTTACAATTTTTGCGTTAATGGAATTTTTCCGTTAATCGAATCGAACCATGGGAATCGTTCGTGTCTCCTATATCGTATTCTCGTTTATCTTACGACCGCTTTAAACATTTCCACAAGAACTGTTGCCCCATTGATTGGTTAAACATCAACAAAATACACAAATTAAAAATAGAATCCGTAAAAAAGAAAAACAAGAACAAACTCATTTTTTTAACGTTATACAAAAGTTAATAACGTGACAGATAATAATAATACGCGAGAATGAATTACAAACGAATAGAAAAAAATCTTTTTTTCTTTTTTTATAAATGAAAAAAATTAATCATGATCATGACGAAAATAATTATTTCTATGTTTGACACTCTTGAAAACTTTTCGATTCACATTTGTATGTATCCCATACATGCATACGTTGAAAAGAAAATACTAAAAATGAGACACAGACAGAGTAAACACGATAAACATGTTGTTCTCGATAGAAAATTTCAAATGAAATTCTTTGTCGTATGGGACACAAACTAACAGTTAGTCATCACCATTCAATACTTTTTAAACGCTATAGAGACAGATTTTTATTTTATTTTCGTTAAAATAACTTACAGCTTTTTTCCATACTCGTTTTTCCCCTAAATATCGCGTGGTAATATCGAACGAACAACTTTCCAACAACTTCTACGACTACTTTCTACGAAAAAAAAAGAGAAAGAGAGAGATAGAGAGAGAGAGAGAGGAAAGAGAAAATTGTAAAAAGATGTTTTAGCTTTTTCAGATCTTTAAAATTGGTAGAAAGAAAACTCGTTGAATTTTCTTCGATCTTCTTGAGTAAATTTTCTCACGAAATACGCATCAACATCACAAATGTAGTATACGATATTATTATAAGTACATATGTAATATAGTATATGTATTTTGGTATAAATATATATAAAACGTAGCCACTTTTATCGAAAAAGATGCAGTAAACAACGAACGTGTAACATTGAAATGGAATAATTTTTGTTTCTTCCCTTGTAAAGAGAAAAGCAAAAAAAAATCTACACAAATAAAAAGAACAATAATTCTATATAGGAGTATAGAAGAAGAAGAAGTTTTATTTCGTATCTTTGATAATTCATTTTTTCCAACCAATTACGATGAAACTTCATTCTGGTTATCAATCATCATCACGTTGAAGTTTCGTTTCATTCGTGGTACACGCATTTACCTTTTATATCAAATTTTCGATATATGGATTGCTCTTTTATCTCTTTATATAATATAATTATTATTTTTATTAAAATATATAGTATATATATATAATATATAAAATATATAGTATATATAACATTATATATTTTATTATATATTCAATTTCAATAATTTTTATTTGTTTATTTTTCAATAAATTAAAAATTAATAATTTAAATGAATTAAAAAATTTATTTACAATAAATATAATATATATATATATACACACACGAGTGTGGATTAAAAAAATTTCATTCGTTTATATTCGAATGAATTATTTTCGTATATTTCGTTGTTATATTAAATATTATTTAAATTTAATTTCATCCTACATATACCTATAAGCATATAAATAAATGTATACATATATATAATAGAATAATAATAATTATATTTGATATTTTCTATCATAACTCAGTCTAATCATAGAATGCAATTACATGTTGAGTTCTATTTAATTGCAATCAGTCATTACTACTTGAATCAATGTCATTTTCATTTCTAAGAAATTCACCATTCAACTATGGGGGAGGGTGGAAAGAAAAAAGGAAATGATATGGAGTTTAACAAATATTCATAGTCCGTTATGAAATTGTAACTTAAGTTAATTCGAGAGAAAGGTGTTGAAGAAATAGTTGAAATTAAATCCAATGGTATTAGTTATCATTGTTATCTCGTAATATTTCGACTCTATTCTCAAAGAAGTAATAAACTTTGGTACCATGAGTTATTACAAAACACTATTTTCTCTTTCTCACTGTCGTTGACAACCATTCATCCAACGTTTGAACTTTCTAACTACGAGTTAGAGAAATGTGCACAAAGTGACGTACGCATTTATGGATACACATATATATATGAAATTCAATTTCTCTTTTAGAATGAGTATAATGCTTGTTCCTTTCTTTTTTAATTATTATAGATGACCTAATTAATTTGATTATACATTGTTTGGCTTCTACCAGTGATCATTCTTTTCTTTTATTGTGTGTTAAATAAATTACATCACAGATATAATATTGATAATATACTATATATATAATTCTGACAATAAGAATTATTATATTATAGGTATTCATTTTATTTCTGGTATATATATAAAATATCGAATGATTCATTTTATAGAATTTGTTTCCGCTAAATTAAATATTTAACAATTGTTCCTTCTATTGTGAAAAACGTCACGAACAATAGGAGATTTTAATAGGATTACGTATTTCGTGATAGCTCATACACAAGAAACGATGCTACGTTCCTTGAAATATGAACAATTCTCAACTTCGTTTTAAAAAAGGTAAAATCATATTTTCATATTTTTTATCGAGATAATTAAATGGACATATTATAATAGAAAACCTGAAAGAAAAAAGAAAAATGATTTAAAACATAATGAAAAACGTCGGATTAGTGTTGTTTTTTTTTTATTTCTCTCTCGTGTTTTTGAAGATAACGGATAATATGCATTACAGCTTACAAGCTGACAAAGGAATTCCTTTAAAGTGCACGTTATTCGCAAATAAAAAAGAACTTTGGAAAACAAGTTTTTGTTTTGTTTTTAAATTTCAATCAAGATAATATCTTTTTCCGGCAAAGTCGTTTGAGAAAATAAATCTCCTTGCAACTTTCATTAAAAAATTATATTGACCTATACATTAATATATTATATATATCAACAATATTTTTATTTAACAATAAAATATTCGTCTCGTAGTAAAAAATATTTTCCATTACTTTTATCTTTTTGATTGTTTTTTTTTTCTCTGATTTGATATGAATTTTTTCGATAATAGAAAAAAAAATAGAAAATAACGAGTTAATTTACGAAAAAAAAAAAAAAAAAGGAACATTTTTAAAAAGAACCAACTGCAGCTGACAGGAGGATCATAATATTTAATCGACATAGTTTTAAAATTGCGCGTAGAAAAAGTTTGAAAGTAACACATACTAAAAGGAATCGCGAAGTTAGAATCAAGTTTCTAATGAAAATTGTTTCGATAACTTTTAATTAGATGAAATAAAATCTTTCACAAAGTCACAATCAGTCTTCTTATCCATAGAAGAAAAACAAACAAACAAACAAACAAAAAATAACACACACACACACACACACATATATACAAAAGAACCTGGACAAATCGTATTTTCATTCGCAAAATTAAGCTGACTTTTTCTCTTCCACTTAACTCTTATTGTTAATTAGATTTTAACATTCTTTACTTAATTTGTCCTTTTATTTAATTTTTCTTATTTCTCTCATGTTATTTGCGCGAACAAACGAAATCCTTGAAATCGTTTATTTTAAATTTTATTTATTATTCATGTTTTTAACGCATAATTGCACATTTACGTAAGTATCTAATATATATATATCGATGTACGTAACATCTCAAGATGTATATAGATTTTGAATAAGAAATATATATAATCAATCGTATGCATTAACATTTTTCTACAATTTTTATTCCTTGTTATTTCGACACTACGATATTATCAAAAAAACCTGACAGATATAAACAGATATTTATCATATTTCTAAACGCTTCATTTATTTTTATTATTCTCAATAAAATTTTAATATAATATTCATATCTTTTTTACATTAATATTAAATAAGGGAACATGATCACGTTATTTGTAAACAAAAATTTATTATTATCTCATATAAAAGAGTAAATATGATATTTTTGATTTATAAAATATGATCATACACGTTCTAAGAAGACAGAAATAAATAAAATATGTTAATATGAAATTTACATATTTTCCCAAATAACTATAAAATGAAATAGGAAACACACAAAGCTAGAAAAGAAAAAATAAAAAGAAAGAAAGAGAGAGAGAGAGACGTGTTACGAATATGAACGTTCGTGAAATAATTTTGTTCAATATTCTTTAAATAAAATAATTCGTTAGAAAAATATTATTATATAAATATTCGTCAAAAATGATTAAAAATTGAATAAAACTTAAATTCTCATATTTTCGATCAAATCTCGCGTTAATTTAATTTATGAATTTCAAAGTCGATAAAAATAAAACGAAAAAGAAAAAAATTGGTACGAACGATTTTTATGACATATATTGAATTTTTTAAATTAGGGAATAAAAATATAAAAATTAATATCTATAATAATTAAAAAAAAAAAACGATATCGATATAGTAAATGTTTTATATATATATATGCAAGATGTGCATATTAATTAAAGAATCGAATTAAATTTAGTCTAAAGAGATCATATGAAACTTAATTAAGCATTAGCACGTCTCACATCAATGAAATACAAGAAAAAACTCATGGAATAATCGATAAGAAGCACATTCATTCTCTCTCAGATCTTTCTTTCATTTTTCTTTTTTAATGTTTATTTTTCAAATGGATTACTTTCTTTTATTACATTTCTTTGACGAGTATATAGAAAAGGTTTCTTGTATAAAATATAAAATTTATTTATGTGAAAACATTTATAGACACAAAATTAAATTTATCTTTTTCCATCGAAACACAATTAAATTGTAATGATTATTATTATCGTACAATTAAAAAATTTCATATTATTTTTATTTGTCGTTTAAATCATTTCGTATAAAACTTGACAAATTATTTAAAAAAAAGAAATATCTTTTCTCAACGTTAATAGCTTATCTTTAAACGGTAAGACAGTAAAGATCTTCTTTTACTTTAATTATCCTAGCATCATTATCATTCGCGAATATTATTATCAGCTTCCAAACATCTACTGTTTCTCTCAGTTAGCGAGAAAACGAGAATGAGAAAGATTAAGGGACTAAGAGAGAGAGAGAGAGAGAGAGATAGAGAGATAATTCTGTATTCAAAGCTTTCGTACATTTAAGATTTCTATCGAGTAAAGAGTTAATAACTTATTATACACTCCTAGATTTGAAAAGTATAATATTAATATAATTTTCTCATATTTTTAATTTGATTAATAAAAATATGTATACAAGATTTTTTATCTTAATTTTTTATAAAAAAAAAACCAAAGAAAAGAAGAAGAAAAAACTCTCAATTATTTTATTCGATTGAATTTTCACAAAGGTATGGGAGTAATAAGAGAGAAAAAAAAAAAAAAACAAAAAGAATAAATTGCATTACCGATACAATATGTTGTTTCTTGGTGTTATTTTCTATCTTATTACACTTGCATCTTATATATTACGTGCTAAGGATAAACAAGTTAAACTATAATAAAGGTAAACCGGAATATATTGCTAAAGGATTGTGAGAATATATTAACACAAAAAAATATCAACTTCCGTTTCGTTGTATTTCTTCTTTTCCTTTTTTTTTCCTTTTTTTTTTTTTTTTCATGAAACACGAAACTCTGCTTTATTTTATCTCGTTTTTAACATGACCATGCTGTTTTTAGAAACAACGAATATTTAAACTACTGTATTTTCTTTTTTTTTTTTTATAAAACTTTGAAAAAAAAAAAAGAAATTATTAACAAGTGAAAATTGCGAAATTTTGCAACATTATATTACACGATTTTTTCTAATTTTGTTAATTTTTTCTTTTTTTTTGCTTTTGAAAATGATGTAATAATTTTGTACTCTCTTTTATGTATCTCATTCTTTCTCATAAATTTCATGAGAATTTAGAAGAGAAAAATGCTGACCTAGTAACAAATAAAAGGAAAAGTTTCCTTTTGTAAAAGTCAGGATAGATGGAATCGTATTCATAAGTTTTTCCTGTAAGACCGATTGATTCTATAAAAGATAGAAATAAGTAAAAGAAGATAGAAGATAACTAAAGTTCTTTTGAACAATAATATCTTCATTGAAATTTATGTCAGTATAATAACTTAATCTTTTTTTTCATTCTTCTTGAAGTATATCAATGGAGGGGCTCATTATAAATGTTAATAAACGAATGAGTTAATCAAAGAGTTGTTTTTTTTAAATGGACAAATACGATCATTAATTTAATTATTCCATAGAAATATTTTTATTTATTTCGACAAAATATTTATTATATTTTATTTATAATTTAATAAAATAATATTAAAAAATATTAATAATTTTCGTATTAATTATATTAGTGAGTGTATAAACATTCATATAATATAAAAAATATTTTTTAATTACAAATCTTATTGAAAAATCTTGATTAAATAAATAACAAACTAGAATGAAATTTAGAATTTGAGCTGACGTAGAATCAACAAGCAACTTTTGATTATTTTGGATTGAATTAAAGAAAAGTGAAATAAACTATAGTAAAGCAATTGTTAAAGGAAAACCTTTCACATAAGTACTTTCTCAAGACGTTTAACTGACAATTTAAAGAACTGTGCACATACTCGTTGAAAGATCGAATCTATGTCACGATCTTTACTATGTTATATACATAACCGATCGATTCTTTTTATGTACATATACACAATGTGTTTTAAATTATATGGTAATAACTTCAAATGTGTTTGCAGTACTTTAAAATAAACAAATAAAAAAAAAGAAATGTTCATCTATCGTTGTATTTTAAAATACCTTGTATAAAAACACATGCATTTTCTGTCAATAAAAATTAATTTATACTTTGAAATAATAACTTGAATACAAATGCATCATCTCATTTATATTTTTCTTCTACTTATTTTATAAAATATAAACCTTTTTAATAATTAATTATAAATTTGTATTTTCCATCAAAATCATATTAATTAACATATATGACCCTTATAAGTAGCTTTAAGAAGAATTATCTTTTTAATAATATGTTTCTCGTGTGACACATCAACCAGAATGAGTAATTACAATAATTATTTCCAATATTGTATTATTACGTACAATTATTTCCTGTTTAATTATATAAAATTTATTTGAATATTAATTTATATAAACAAAAATCCAAATGAATATCAATAATCTTTTCTCTCAGATCAATAGATCTGATTAATATTATGATATAGAACAGGAACGTGAAATATTATTATGCAGCATGGCATTTTTTAAATATCATTCAATCGATATTACATTCTCAATTAATTGGATATCAAAGGAATTTTCTGATACAATCAAATTATATATTTAACGATATTAAAATGAATAAATATTTATATAATATAAAATAATTTATATTTAATGATTGGAAAATAATTCAAATAATATATTAAATTTAATAAATAATATTATAATAATAATATAATTTATATATATTAATATTATATATATAATAATAAGAAAAATAATAAAATTAAATATATTATATATATAATAATATTATATAAATATTATATAAATATTATATAATATTATAATAATAGTGTGTAATATTATATATCGATATAAAATTCTCAAAGCAACTTATTACACATGCAATATATAACATACAAATACACGTACGTATGTATATAAAATGAATATGCAGATATGTATAAAAGACGGACAAGAAATATAGCAAGAAAAAAAAAATAGAAATAGAAAAAGATAAAGAGAGCATACCTGTCGAAAGATATTACCACCAAGGTAAAGACACTTGATGCAACGGTCACGTGGGCAATAAAGTTGTTGATAGTACAGTAGACGACACCAAAGGGCCAATTAGAGTTTAGAAGATATATAAAATTAAAGGCGCAGTTAAATAATGACATCATCAGATCTGCCAACGAGAGATTTACTAAGAAATAGTTGGTAACTGTACGCATCCGACGATGTGCTATAAAAAAAAAAAAAAAAAAAAAATAAGAAAAAAACGTAACATTTAATTCAATAATAAAATTAATAACGACATTTCTCTTTTTTTCTTTTCCAACGAATAAATTGTATTATATATATATATATATATATGTGTACCATGAAAATAAGTAAGAATTTTTTCTCTTGAAATAAAAAAGAAAAAAAGTCAGTCGTAATGTTCTATTAAAAGATTTTAAATTTGTGCCATTTAAAGTTGTAGACTTGTCTTTCTAGGAATTAAGTTGAATTTCTTCGAATTCGTATTTTTTCTTTCTTTCTTTCTTTTTTATCTAAGATTCAGGTTGGTTGTTTCTTTTAACGAATCAATTATTCGTAGATTATTCGATCTTAAAAGTTTCCTTGAAATTTGTTTTCCCATCTATTATAAAATTCGATTTAGTTTAGAAAATCTGTAATGTAATGGTAACGGTAACGTTATCGTAATTGAAAAGTGATACTTTCAGTTAAATTGTTCACGGTAAATTCATTGATTATTTTGAGAATAAATCGAAGCATCTATTATATTTGCATATCTACTTTTACGTAACCATTGTACTTATGTACTTCTACATTATCGTTTCAATTTCCTTATGCAAATAATTTTCATTTGTACAAGTGATTTAAACAAATTTCAAGGAAAGATTTCCAATGTAACTTGTTATACACGTTTTGTTTCTTTTTCGTTGTATCTAATAGCCTTATTGTTGTTTTATTATTATTTTTTTGTTTAAATTCTTCACTTAAATTTCATTTAATTTATATAAATGTATACTCGTAATTACGATAAAAATAATCACGATCATAAGATACGGAACAAATCAATTTGTTATGTTCGAGAAAAGTGAATGAGAGAGAGAAAAAAAAAGAGAGAGAAAGAAAGAATAATTAAATATTCATAAGATGTACTTTAGCGCATCTGGATGACACAGTTTGGAGAATCACCCTTACAATAATGAAATTTTAATTTTTATTTGTTCTTAATGTATACGAGAAATAATTTAAATTAACCTGAATAAAATTATTTTTATTTCGTATTGTCTCTTTCTCTTTATCTTTTTTTTTCTCGCATCGTTAATTAATTTTTTGTTGTTGTCCTTATTACAAAACAAAATTATCGTGATAAAAAAAAAATGAAAAGTATATCTCAATTAAATTATGTATTTGTAAATTTTTAATCGATTCTCAATATATGAAAATTATCGGATAGTAAATTTAAGAAAAATATCGTGAAAAAATGGATAATAAAATTAAACATTTTTACAGATTGGTTAAAAAGATGGTTCAATGATTCAATAAGTGTTTCTCTGACATTATCGAACATTTTTTATTCGTCTTTCGCGAAAAGTAATTTATGTAAACCATTAATTTTCTCCATCGATAAAATATAATATAAGCAAGTTCCCATCTTTAATTTTCCTTTGGTGTTGACTCAGCTTTTATTCCCGTAATAAGCTTATAATAAATGTGTGCTTAGTGGAAAATTGTTGTTAAGTAAAAAAAACTATTCGAAAGAAAACAATAGAAACTTTTTATAACGCTAATTATCCGATTATACGTACACGGATTTAACTTGTTTTTCATTTTCTGTTTAATTAAGTGAAAATTATTAAGTAGATACAAAAAAATCGATCATATAAATTTTATTCTAACATTAAAGCAATATTTCATAATACTTGTTTTCTATCGTAATCGAAAGTTGAACGAAAAAAACTGTATTTCCACAAACTCTGCAGGTGTTTTTTTTTAAACAGTCTTTTATCGAAAATCACACTTGTTTTGTTCATTTTCGTTTTATTTATCGTTTAATTTGTAAAAAAAATAAGAACAGAACTATTCGCTGAAGTAAAAAAGAGATACAACGAAAGAAATAAAAATAATTTAGAAAAAATACTTTTTCATATTTTAATACGAATATTATTTATAACAATATTGTAATCAAAAAATGAAAAATCTATTTCTATAATTGTTTTTTTTTTTTTTATCAAAATCGTTTATCGATTTCACTCCGTTTCCAATTTGTTATAAAAACAAAAAAAAAGAAAAGAAAGAAAGAGAACACAAAATATGAAAAAAAAAAAAGAAGAGTTTCGACGAAAATGATAAATGCTGAGAGTACCTTTCATTGACACGTGTCACCTCATCGAATTTTCTGTATTCTCGAGGGGGGATAAAAATCACGATAGTCAAAAAAAAAAACAAAAAAAAAATCCAGTCTATAAAAAAGGGGGAAGGATTTGGCGGGGATCATCAATGTTTTCTCTTCGGTGGAAACTTTTTTTTTTCTTTTTTTTCTGACTTTTCTCTACGACTTGTATCAATCATATTCTTTTGATCCTGCGTTCGTCGTTTTTATGTCAATAAATTTGTCAAAGGAAACAAAAAAAAAAAAAAAAAAAAAAGGATAATATAAAAACTAGTTATTACGGTTAAGTTTATCGAATATTAATATGTACATATGTCAATGTTATTTATAAAGTGAAGCCTCTCCTTTCATCGAACATAAAGAAACACGTTAACATGAACAAAAAATAACATCTGTTATTTTTTTCTTTACTCGAAGTAGGATCGATAGCAAAGCATGCAATCATGATGTTTGTACAAAGTTTCTTTTTTTATTTTTTTCTTTTCTTTCTTTTTTCTTCATAGACCTGTCGTGTACAAACGCCTATTTTATGCATAGAAAGATTTATATACGTATATGTATCTATATATGTATATTTATATTCTTTATAAACGTTTGAATAAAAATTTTAAAAGCGAACAAATTGCGAGACTAATTGAAAACTTTAAAGAAAAATATTGAATTAACCTGATAAAATAATATTTCTATTTATTTTATATTATATATATATATTAATCTATTAATATAATATTTGTGACTGAAACAAAAATATATAATATTTTTAATTAAGAAATTTTGATATTATTCAATTAAGCAACTCAATATATATATTTGTTGATAAATGGATAAAAATATATATATATATATATATATATATGTAATCAATTTTCTTTTCTCTAATAAAATCCCATTAAGCTTAATATTGTAAAATACCACGTACTCACTCTCTCTCTCTCTCTCTCTCGATTGAATTTATAACGAGAAAAAAAACATAGTAAATCGATCAAGGACAAAAAATATATTTAATTAGTTGAAATATATTTTTTTTTTATAACAAAAAAAAATACATTATAACAAATATATAATTTATTTCTGTGATAGAACAATTGATTAATTTTTAATGATTTTCACGAGAGAGAGAGAGAGCAACAAAAAAAGGATGAACCTCGAAACGATTTTTACTTTCGAAGAAAAAAGAACTAACCGTCTCTTACTATTTCACTCTTTGACTCACGATTTTTATTTTTCTCTCTCTTTTTTTTTTTATTCTTGGTAAAGAATCTTTCATGAGAAAGATCTTTCTCGCTATCGAAGTCACCGAAAGTGGATAAACATTGGCACGGTCACGTTCGTTCTGACTTTTCCAACCATCCAAAATCATGTAGGTGGTAGCTACTAAAAACTTGTCTATCCATCTTGCAAGGTTTCTAAATAATAGAATAAACCTTTACTAAAAAAGAAAAGAAAAGAAAAGAAAAGAAAAGAAAAGAAAAGGAAAAAGAGAAAAGAAGAAAAAAGAAAAAAAGGATAACAAAAATATTATCTAAATTGGTAATGGTGTGTTATTATTCTAGACAATCCAAAAACAATCTAATAAATTTCTTTTCGTTGAAAACTAAGTTTTAATATGCTTGATATAATATCAAAAATCCTTTTTTTTTATTCTTTTCCTTTTTATATTTTAATTTATATATCTTTACGTTATATTTCCTCCCCTCCCCACCCCCATGACACGATTATTTTTGTACGACATATATATATATATATTTTTTAATCACACATATTTGTTTTTTTTTTTCCATATTGCATTTTATAAATAAAGTATATGTATATTTTGGAATTTGATGTAACAATGGGTAACATAAGAATGAAAAGAATATATCAGTTTTATTAACGTGTAATATATGACAGATATCTATCCCTTTTTTTTTTTTTTTTTCCCCATACCGTGTCTTTCTAAGTGTATCGTGATACAGAAAAAAAGAGAGTATCGTTATGGATGGTAATAAATATATGTTCGAGAAAAAGAAAATCCTTGAAAGACGTAAATCATTCTGTAACGTAATATCTTTCTTTTTCTATGTATTCCCGATCGATTATTATAAGATTTCTATATTTTGTTATATTTCACGGGTATCATCTATAAATGACAAGTCATTTCATTCGCGAATTGTAATGGTGGTAATTAATTCTATTTCGGAACAATGAAAATGAAATAATGATTGACGTGAATTTTCGTATGCTTATAATATCATTAGTTACGAGTAACTTATCTTGAAAGATATTTAAATGGGATAATTTCATTGATAAAATAACC
>JACGWG010000024.1:1288120-1335149 GCA_023678865.1 Polistes exclamans | reverse complement strand
CCCCCCCCCCCCCCCCCCCCGTTTTAGAATAATCGATAAAATTAATCTAATTTGATATCGTCAAAATAATGCCTATTTATTGTTATCTAGTTATCGTCTATGTAAATAAGTATTTAATCATTTACACGTGTTTACTATACATTTCTATGTCAGTCGATTATCTCGTTAACGTGAAAGAAAAAAAAAAACATTTCTGTGTTAATGATAAACTGATAATATCGAAAAGAACACTTATTTTTATTCGAACAAGTATATAAACTAGAAAAAATGATAATTATGTTTTAATGATATAATAAAATGTTCAAATTGTTGAAGAAAAGAAAACAAAGGTATGAATAAAAAATCGATAAAATTTTGCATATTCGATTAAAAGAATAAATAATCGATAAGTGAAAAAGAATTTCGCGATATCTCTTATAAGAATTTTATATCAAATTTCTAATAATTATTTCTAAAATAATAAAAAAAGACAAAAATAAAAATCCTTGATTTCTCAGACACACGCAACTCGTCGATAATTTGATATCGTTATCTCTAGTTAAATCGAATAATAAAAAAAAAAAATGGTTACATCGAAGAAATGTCAGTTCTAATATTACAATGATTTAATGGCCCATCTACTACCTTTCGATCATAACGATCAAATTACTGATCAATGTTTAAAAATAGATGTGTTTCTTACCGAGTACTATCCACATGACGATTATATTTCCACCGGTGGCTACTAATAAAATGATAGCAAAGATCAATGACCATGTAAGTTTTTGCCACCATGGTAAATTGAACGGACGTTCTTGTACACTGTGAAAACATTTGAAAAATGCGTCTTGATCTGATTCCTTTAATAACGGCAATGCATCGTTTAGTAGTAAAATAAGTTCGCTGTGATTTAATTTTAATAACGATGATATATTAGTTCCTAAGACAGACGTACTGCAATTGTACAAATAAAACGAGTCCACGCTATTCATATTTTTTTAATCCAACACTTTAAATCTAAATAAAACTGTCCAATTCTTTATCCAATAGAAATTAATTCACTGACACACGTTATATAACGTCGGATTTATATTCGTTCATTATTATTAACTTTTACACGAATTACGTTGGAATATATATATATATATATTATATTATAATTGTCACCAAAGTAGTTTCTTCAAATTAAATTCACGAATTTGCATTTTGTATTTCTCTTCTACTTATATATATATATATATGTGTGCATATACATTTTTATTTATTATTTATTTATGATTTAATATGTGAGCTCAAATTGTGAACAATTTATTTATAAAATGTATGTATGCGTTAAATTAAAATAATTCCCCATTAGTGACCTGAATAATTTCGTTTTTTTATCATTCCAATTATGTGTGTGTATTTATATATGTATAATTTTTTCTTTTCTTTTTTGTTCTTCTTATTGATTATATTATTTTTATACGACTATTATAATTGCACAGTCTTGTTAAGAGTATTGTCACACACATATAATCAATATAAATATTAATAAGAAATCATTTATCACAAAATTGAAGAAAAGAAAAATCTATGCTCTTTATAAATTCAACGTATTTTTTCTTTCTTTTTTTTCTTTTCTTTTTTTTTATGTTCTACAGTACATAATGAAACCCTTGTATAAATGTAATACGATTATAACATCATTTTTCTTATTTTTATATTCTGGATCAGTTTTTATTCATAACTTATATATATATATATATAAATTGAACTGATCTCATTTCTCTTTTCCCTCTTTATTTTTATTATATTTATCAATTTATTTTTATACAAATAATATATATATATAATAATTTATCGAAAAATTTGATGATTATATTTTTTCTTTGGCGATCTCTGATGAATAATTATTCGCCAGGGTATAAATTGTTAATTTAATATCAAATCACATTACTTTGTACACAATGGAAATCGTATTTCAATGATAATTTACAATTTCTCTCGTTTAATTTCAAACACACTTGAGGCAAATGCATAAAGAAGGCATTGATACAATACGAAAGAAAAATCGTTTTCACTTATATTTTCGACATTAAAATTGTTTTGGAAAATTTATTAAAGAATTACACGCTTGAATTCTCATATCGCGTGTCCTTTCTTTATCAAGAAAATGGTGACCACCAAGCATACACCATAATTTAAAAAAATCACTAACGAAAAAGATAAATGAAAAGATGAAGATTATGATTTAGTAATCTTTTTAAATGTTCATTTGATCTTAATAAAATATCGATCATTTCGTAAATAGATTTAAAAAAAAAAACAGAAGAAAGATAATGAAAAATTAATGTTTATTTTTTTCTTTTTCTTCTTCTTTTTCCTTTTTTTAATTTGATCAATCTCGTATTCGTTTTTTTGTATTTTATTTTTTATTTTATTATTCGATTCTAACACATTTCTTTTTTTTTCTTATTTTAAATTGATATCACGAAATAAAACGAAGAGCTTTTCGTATGGGGGTACCGTTCCCACGAGCCTCACCGGAGATACTGAAGCCTTGAAAAGCGTGTTCATTCAAAGATGCATGCGCAATAGCGTACAACCCTCGTTACCTCTCACCTCTGTTTCCTTATTCACCCTCTTTATCCGCGTATATAAAAATTTCTAATTTATTACGAGAAAAGAGATTCGAAAATATGCAATTTTATTAAATATTTTTAAATATTCGATATATAATATTATTTTGTATTTAAATTATATTTTGTTAAAGTATATTTATTATTATTTACCATATACAAATTTTCTTTGAAATATTTATATAATTATATTGTATATTCAATCTATGTTGATATATAAATAATGAATATTATTTAAATCATAATTATAAGTTTAAGTAAAAGAGATTAGAAGGAAAAGTAATAATTTTATTCGAGCATGTAGAATGAAAATTCGAGTTCCAAAATACGGGTACGAGATTAACTTTTGAAATTTCAATCTGACTAGAATATTTTTAATTTGAAGTACCCACATGTTCAAAAAGTTTTAATACACGGATTAATGATACATGGTAGAATAAGGAAATATAATCTAAAACATAAGTAGAAAATCCCCATTTGGAAAAGAAAATATTTAATAAAAAGAAAAAACAAAAAATAAAAAAAGAAATAAGAATTATCGAACATTATAAATATTATCTATAAAAGTTTGTTGATTTTCTTTCAATATACTCAAACAATTTACTTTATAACAGTTTATTCTATCATATATTTTCTACTTTATTCATCCTCTTATCCTTTTATAATACTCCTCCTTCTTCGTTTTTATTTTCGCTTATTTCACGTCCTATGGGAACTGTTGCTATGCCTCCAAGACTATAGCAAACAATATGATTTTCAGATTGCCTTACTTTTCGTAAGAATGTTGGAGAATGTGAATTTTCATGCATTTAGGAAAAGGGTTGAATACCGGTTGAGATATACTACTACCAATAATAGAAAAATCTACGAGTTTCTTCCTACACACACACACATATATTATTAAATTATTATTCTTTTCAATAATTTATGTATTTTAATATCAACATTTTATTTTAATTAAAACTGTTCATCAACCCTGACATAAAAATATTTAGAAAAGTGTTTCCGTTGTTTGCTTAATTCTTAATCGATTTTGATAAACATGATATCATTTGAAAGAAAAAGGTTTGAATATTTCATCGTTCCTTGTCACATTTAAATATAAATATGCAATTTTTTATTCTATGCTCGAAAATATTATTCTTATAAAAAAAAAGATCAAACATAGATTGATGTTCTAAACCTGAGACAAATATTTGTAAACGTAAAATATTTTATCAAAAAAAAAAACAAAAGAAAAAAAAACATTTTCTAAATCTTTGATATACATTCCACAAATATTTGAAGCTACGATATATATTTAATATAGAATTTAAATAGTAATATATATTTTTCATATTTAGTATAAATGTGTGTGCCTTCAGAAATGCGTTTATATATATATATTAAAAAATAGTCATTTGAGGCGTTCAAATAGAAAAAAATCTTGAAGATTTGTTGTTAAATCCAACGATGATAACCTGTAACAAAAAGCAAACTATATTAGTTATACAGTCAAGTGATACAATAGCCTAACATATAAGTGGTCCAATTCATAGATGCAATTTTCATTTGAATTCCCTATTTATTTTTATCTAATCTCTATTTTTACCGTTTGTCAAATAAAATTAAATTTAAACGCGTGATTTTACATTGAAAAATATAATTAATTAAGAAACAAGAGACAAGTACAAATATAATAAGTTATTAATAAAAATGATATCTATATTAATTATTATAAAATACTTTTAAACTATATATACGTAATATACAAAAGAAAAATTGCAAAATTTACTAAAATACAATCACATTATAAAATTTTCAAGGCGAAATAAGAAAAAAAAAAAGACTGTAATATTTACTGAACGTTAATCAAACTTCAAAATTTAATAATACGATAATTTTAATATTTTTGATTAAATAATTAAAAACTTATGCATCTTCTGGACCGATATAGCACACAAATTTGGTGTGCCAAGGAGATGGAATGATCCATCATCTCCAATTACAATTACAAATTAATGACGAGCAACAAATAAATTATGCAATAAAATATAAAATCTGACTAAAGAGCTATTTTCAAAAAGTTCGAACTTATTGTTGAACTTTTGAAAATAACTCAATAGTTCAATAGTAGTTGCCCACTTGATACCACAAATTTGTGGGGGCCTCTTCGGCAATAAGCCTCTTCGGCATTTAGCCTCTTCTTTCTTCATTCCTGAAAACTGCATTGGACATATTTTCTACATGCAATCAAGATAAGATCTCACATACTTTTATTGCAAGTTAACTCATATTTTGTATGTTTGATAATTCTAATTCTTGATTATTACAAAATTAATTTACATTTTCCTTTTTAATTATTCAAGCTCGTGGACCATCAATGAACTTAAAGTTCATTGATATATCCACGTGCACAATTAAACAAATGTCCAAGCAGATAATTATCGATGACCTAATAACACATCGCACATTTAATTTCAATTAATAAAATAGAATTGAAATAAATAATGCAATAAATGTAATGCATTTTCTTGCAATATTTTCATTTCATTCATTCGTTATATTTCTAATTGAGAAAATCGCGATTGTGCGAAATGTTAATATTATAATACTTAAAACTAAGTATCAAATCGATCAAAGTATTTGCGAATTTGTTCGATTCTATCTCGTTTGAACGAGATAGAATCGAAATAGAAATAAATCTTACAAATCGTTGCAAATTTCTTTGAATCTCATGATACATATTAAAGATTACAGAAGAGTTACAAAATAAATTTACAAAAGCAAGCATAATAGAATGAAATGTAATAATTTTGTAACAATTCTGTATAAACCAGGAGGCGAAATTTCCACTCCGGAGTGGTAACAAAACCTCGTGCCTTTCCTGGATCCTACCTACTTAAAATTAAAGTTATCACATTCGCTCAAAAAAGTATGCTACCTGCCCGCCAATTATCCATATTTAAAAAGACCAAATACACATACGTACCCACCCACTCACTCCACGATTCTCTCACATACCACCAGGGTGCAAAAACCTAAACTAGAGAGCATGCCCCGGGGCATCTCCGACACCCTAGTTCAACCACGTTTTCTAAACTTATGGGAGTACGTACCAATGCTGTAATCGTCTGCCAAGGCTAGTGATTATTGCATAAAAGTCTAAAATAAAAATACAAGTATACACTAGTATATATGCATACTAGTAATATACGAGTATATCAAAGTTTCCACAAATAAATGTAGTAAACTCTACTATTCAAAACGATTCGAAGAAAAAAAAAAAAAATGAGAAAAATTTAATATAGATAGAAAAATACAACCATGTGTATTTTTGATATCACACCTAACTCTAGGTGTGCTATACTAAGTAATATTCTCTAAGTGGTAAATAATGCCATTAATTAAAAACTATCACGAAACGATGTACAGTACACACTACCTAATACGCACACACAGGTGTAAAGTACATCGTGCAATCACTAGCACAATGACAGCCGCCAATATGGGAAAAACTTAAAATTAAACCTATACTAACAGTTTCTCACCCATACGAGTTGCACCTGGGCACACGCATAGATGAGAACGCAGAAAGTATAGGGGGGAGAAACGGGATATTAGTAAATTAGAAGCTGAAAATCCTGATCTAAAAAATATGATTAAAAACACATAAATATACAACAGATAAATAGATAAATACATTTTTATAAAAATTTATCTAAGCGGCTAAGGACTCTATAATTTATTTAATAAAAAATAACTATCTTTTAATATCTTTTAATATCATTTAATATATTTTAAAACCTCGGACGACTCTTTTCATTAAGTTGGCTGTTCTAATAAAAGAACTGGGCTTTGAGCCACCACTTAACTGCTAGAATCTATCCGTCGCGAATGGGTTTGTCTTCTTGCTCATTTATTTATAATATCGAAGTATCGATATATTCAAATTAATCGCGATTAAATAAACTAAATACGAATCAATGCATGTAAGATATTTATTACATGCTTTTCTGGACGAAATCGAGTAAATTAATGCTCGATTTCACCACTACTAGTCACGAATAAAATACGTAATAAAAAAGAAAGTGCATTAATTAATTGCATTGTTAATTAAATGAATTTAACCGATGAGACAAGAAAACCTATCCTGAACTAATATCATAAAACATACAATACAATATACATTATAATATACAATTTTCATGAGTAATTACTAAAAAGAAATTACTCATGTGCTCGTCATTAATTTATTTAATTAATTACAACCAGTAACTCGTGCCGATTAGGACCTTTCATCCTCGACATGATTGAGCACTGGAGGGACTTTAAATTTTTTGACTCACTCCGTAAGAAGTTCTACGATGGCTCCAAAACACTCCTACTTCGCAGCATATATTGTAGTCTGACGATTGAAGAGTTCCTCGATTTGGTATTGAAGGAGATCCATCAAAGATCCATCGAAGATCCATCGAAGATCCATCGAAGATCCATCGATGATCCATCGAAGAATTCATCTCACATGAAAGTCCGTTGTCATATCTGTAAAATAAAATAGAACAAAATGATAAGTTATATGTAATATGATCCAAAATTATATCAAACAAAAACGAATAAAATGTTAATAAAAATGAATACTTACAATGCATTGCAATGGGATGAAGCTCAATTGCACCATGGCGATGCACCTCGCGTGAATCTAATAACACGGTATAAACGAAAATAAGAAACTATAGATGAGTTTCTTATCGCGAAACCGGAATTAAATTATACGACGAACAACACTGAATCTAATTCGCGTTTGATTTTAATTTATTATGCGCCCGATCACTGACTCTACAACTGTTTCCAAAGACTGCTTTGCACGCAGTCAATGCAAGTATCAAAATCTTCATTGATGCACTGACTCTAATACGCGAACAGTCTATGCGACTGTTTAAAAATAAAAATACAATTTTGATCGTACAAATTCTATTACAATTACTGCTTTGTTTTCAGTCAATTTAATATGAAAATTTTTTAATACAATCGCGTAACACGAACGAATTGCAATTAACGAACGAACGTGCTTCTATAATCCATGATTTTAATTATATATTTAAACGATATAAAAACACTCCCGTATATTGCTTCGCGCACGTTTGCAATAGTCATCTGAAACAGAAGAAAAAAAACAGAACTATTAATATCGCTTTTATATAACAAACGAATATTAAAAGAATTGAAAAAATGTTTAATACAAAAATATACTTACTTCGAGTCTTCATTGATGAATGCACGATGGGTCTCCTACCCTTAGGATGACGATGGGCACACATTTAAACCGATTAAAAGAAACTTACGAAGTTTCTTTACACGAGCAAACGAAACTTTTTTAACATGCGACGATCAACACTGATTCTACTTTCCGACTTTTTTATATTTAATTTTATCGATGCAACACACGAGTACTTCATTGCCTACGCGCTCGATTGCAATGATGTTCTGAAATAGAAAAAGAAAAAAAACAATTAATATCATCGCTAGAATAAAAATCCATTAAAGTGATCATAGAAACGTTTAATAGAAAAATATACTTACTTTTAGTCTTCATTGATGACTGCAGGATAGGTTTCCTACCCTTAGGATGACGATGAATAAAATAAAATAAAAGAAAAAAATCTGTAAAAAAGCTGAAACATACTAAAGATTATATTATAATACAATATTCCCTGTGAATCATTCCTGAAGGCATTTCACACACTTTAACAAAATATTCTATCATAAAGAAACAATGTTAGATATAAAAAAGTTGTCTAATCAGCGCAGTTATCGAATGTTTTAATTAGATAACGTTAGAAATAAAATTATTAAATAGTTTAATACGTTACACGTCGCGTTAGATCTTAACTAGTCGAAGGACGGGAGGGGAATGAGATACGTCACTGCTTATCCTTCGTCCAACGTTCGGCTGTTTACGTTTTGTTTCGGCTGTCTTTCTTCACCTCGAGAAATTCCTGGAAATATACACACCAATTCATAATGGTCTATAGGTTGAATGTTTTGTTTTCTTATTCTCTCTCTTTCTCTCTCTTTCTCACACACTTTCGTTCTCACTCTTTTTATACATTTCTATATAGGTTAAAAAAAGAATAATGCTTACCTCGATGAATATGAAGATAAAAAAGAGTAAACACAATTGTTAGACTGAGTATATGTATTCGTTCTGGACTCTCCAATGCTCGAAACCTAAAAAAATTAAAAAAAATAAAATTACATTAGTACAATATAAAGAAAATCAAATATATGAGTGTATGTGTACCAGCTACCTATACTTATGTAATATCTGTATGTGTGTGTATGTGATAAAAATCAAATTTAACACGAAATATGATCTTTAAATACATAATTATGAAAAATAATTAATTAGAGAATCATTAGAGATGGTAATAATTATCGATAGCATGAAAAAAAAGCTCGAAATTAGAAAATAATATTATTGAGTAACATTGTGGTTAGGTTTGGCGCGAAACTAAGATACATCGATGATTATATCTTCCGTATTTTTTAATATTTCGTTTTGAAAACACTCACATATGAAAATCTTGTGTGTAGCTACCGTTTGATATATAATAGGAAGGTGTAAAATACTTTTTAATTACCTGGATTGAACAAAATGATGCAGTACAGTGGAACGTATACACTTGACAGATTTTTTAAATGGTGGTCGCCGTTGCAGCACGGTAGTCTTCGCTAGGAACTGCAGCGACATCTGCTGCAAACAATAGCTGCTTGATGATTTTCCATTTGTTCAATCTATTATAGAAAAACAGTAGTTAAAAATAGTATATAGGAATATAACAATTGTCGAAATATATATTTTATTAACCCAAGCAATAAAAATTGATCATTATAAGTCGATATCTATAGAAATTATACCGTAAAACAAGAAAATAATTGCATAGAAAAATGCATACCCCAAAGTATCTAGATGGAATTTTTTTCTACGCAAATATTTTGTATCCTCGACATTATCGTAATCTTTCGATTATATTATTTAGAAGTAATTTGTTAGAAGAATCGATTAATATGTAAGACAATTATTTACGTTAGATAATATTTATTAATTACCTGAAAATAACAAGACGATGCAGTATCCGTGCGATCTCCAACACCGACGCCGCGAAAAGAAAGAAGGAATATCAGCAAAGAGCCCTGATTGGCTGATAATTCTTTCGATTGGTAATTCTCTTTCGATTGATTAGTTGATAATTATTAATACGCGAAGTGACCAATCAGAAATTCCCAATCATTTAGAAATATATTTCACGCACACAAGCTTGGCCCGTCACATGTACGTAACACGACTTTCTTTATAACCACGCTAGTCAAGCTTGAGATATGATAATTTATTTATTAAATATATATTAAAAATCTATTCTATTTTTTCTATTAGATGTACACGTTTCTTATTAATATTTAAAAAATAACGAAAAGAATAAAGACAATATGCACTATAAACCTTATCACACCGCACAGAAAAACATATATAATTTATTTATTAATTATATATGTAATTATCTAATTTATAATTATTATTATATATATTCAATTAATAATTATTATTATTCAATTTATTTTTCTATTAGGTGTATACGTTCCTTGTTAATATTTAAAAAATAACGAGTAAAATAAAGACAGTACAGATTAAAAACTTTATCACATTGCAATGTTCTGATTTAAACATTCCTTCAATTTTTATGTAATTGTTTAAACTAATGTACATTTGTTTTACCGTTCATTTTCATCTAAAAGCATATCACATCGAAATTATATTATATTTAAAGTATGTTAATAAGTATGCAATTTTTAAACCAGTACATACATAGTATGTGTTTAAACAATCTGAAATATAAAAAGAGTGCATTAGAATATTAGAATAATTGTTAATTAATCGATAGAAATGTCTATTGCTGTTTAAAAGCTAGAAATATATGATGTATGTACCGTCCCCTTCGAAATTCACAGTTGAAATGAGACGTTGTCCTCTATCAAATTACTTTTATTCAATGTTGTTTATACGACTTTCCTAACGTTGCGAATGTGTATAGAATCAATAATCCACCTAATCAATAAAATTTTAGATTATAACGTTCTCATTTCAGCATTTTTATTATTTTTATATAATTATTTTAATGCTCCTGCACAGAGATCACTTCCAGGGTAACATTTAGCTGTAATATAAGAAAATTGCATTAGAATATTAAAATAATTGTTAATAATTTGATGCTAGTATCTATGCGATTTTGATGCAATTGTTTAAATAAAACTACACTATAAAGATGTAATTATTATATATAAGTTACAGTTAGTAGAAGTGATCTCTGTGCAGGAGCATTAAAATAATTATATAAAAATAATAAAAATGCTGAAATGAGAACGTTATAATCTAAAATTTTATTGATTAGGTGGATTATTGATTTTATACACATGCGCAACGTTCGGAAAGTCATATAAACAACTTTCAATAAAAGAATTTTCATAGAAGAGAAAGTGCCAGTCTCAAGGTGAATTTCGAGGAGGAAGGTTCATACATCATATATTCCGAGCTTTTAAACAACAATAGACATTTCTATCGATTAATTAACAATTATTTTTTTATTCTAATGCACTCTCTTTATATTTCAGATTGTTTAAACATATGTATACTAGTATAAGCATTACATACCTATTAACGTACCTTGAACATTAAATGATTTTGATATTTTTTTATTTTATGTTTTAGGATGATATTTTTTAACAGCATTTCATTACTTGGCTGAAATCTAAAATAATTCTCATTGTTTTCCAATCAGCCTTTTATTTGATTTTAATGTGTAACATGATGCATGTTAATGGGTGATTAAAAAATATGAGTTAAACATATTAATGTGGGAGAGATATCTACATGCAATTGGGATTTTGTTTTTATTATTTAGCATCTTGATGAATATATGCATTATTCTGTTAGTAAAGTAAATTTTTACAAATAAATCAATACATTTTTCAAACCTAGATAGAATTAGAAATAGACAGAGTAATAAGTGAAACAGATAAAAAAATGTCTACTAACATGCAAGTAATGTTTTCAGAGAGAAACGTGGCTATACATGCTGTGTAATCTATAATCCTGCACGTAAGCTCGAAACACGTGAATTGTTTGATGCAATATAGATTTTAAGAGTGAAACAGATTAAAAGATTAAACTTTATCGATTGTTTCAGTTAGTTTTTTCCTTTTTGTTTTCCAATATTTTCTATCATAGATACAAACATTTTTCTAATAGTCTTTTCAATTCCATCTCGCGTATCCAAATTTTTTCACCGATATATGCATTGTGTTTATTTAAATATAAAACATATATTCATTTCCTTAGAGCTTTGATGAATTATTTAAAATATAATAAATTTGTTTGAGTACATAAGAATATGAAGTAAAAATACTGTTGAATTTCCCACACTTTTCGACCAATCAGAATCGTTGCATTAGTGATGCAGCAGATGTCAGTTGCATCGCGTTGCAGGTTAATTACTTGTGCCCGCGTGTGTGAGATTTGTGTGACATATTATTTATCAAAATGAAAGTTAAAAGTAAAACAAAAATTTTGAGAGATAAAGCACTTAGAAAAGCTGTATCTAATAAAACAAGAGTCTCGAAAAGTGCTGGTGAATCGGCCTTAAAAAAAGCTGTGAAAAATGTGAAAGAAGTTATCGAGGTTAGAATTCACGTGTTAATATGAATTATATTTTCTAACAATATCTTTTTAATATCAATGCTAATTCGTTCTTGATTTAAAATACTTTTATAGAAAAAACAGATTGAATATAGGACGGCAAGAAATAAGCTGAAAGAATCACTTATTAAGAAAAATGCAAAAAAGGAATGGGTATTTAAGTCTAGTAGGGGAGTTTTATATCTTGGTCATATACCACATGGATTCTTTGAAGAACAAATGAAAGATTATTTTACACAATTTGGTAAAGTTACCAAAGTAAGGCTTGTAAGGTCTAGCAAGGTACGTATTTAATGTGCATGCTTTTTTTTCTTGGATGCATGTACGCTATACAGTTATTTATCATTTTTTATAGACCGGAGCAAGTCGTGGTTTTGGTTACGTTGAATTTCTAGTTCCTGAGGTGGCTAAGGTAGCGGCAGAAACAATGAATAATTATTTGATGTGTGGTAGATTAATGAAAGGTATTATATATAAATTTATATTAGTTTATATATATATGTTGGAGCGTAGTGTGATATTACTATATTTTGTTTAATAATTTGTAGCGACTTACATACCACCAGAGGAACAGCACTTTGGCTTCTTCGCAGGAAAAAATTGGTCCAAGATGAAATATCCAAGAGCCATAAATAGAAAAAAGGTGACGGCTAATAGAAATTCTATAATAAGTGACCGAAAGTACAAACAGTATACTAAGAAAAGTTTAAAAAATCTTACAAAGTTGGAGGAGAAATTAAAAGCAAAAGGTATTGATTTAAAATTCAAACCGGTTGATAATATCGATGAGTAGATATAAGAAATTTTGTATTGTAATTCACCGATGTGATTTTTATTAATACATTTTATTTTTCTTTACGAAACAAACTACAACTTAAAATAATACAGTTAAACAAATATTAATTAATTTGTTTTAAGTAATGTACAAATTTTTAAAGGATTTACATAACTTATTACAAGTAAAAATAAGTAACATTAACTATTATGTACAATTATATATATGTACATTCAAATACTTAGCGTATCAAGATACAGCACTTCGTTCTTGTAAATTAGCTGTATTTCCTTTAGTTCTTTTCCATTTCATACGTCTATTTTGAAACCATACTTTAACCTATGTATAAGAATAGATAAGATTTTATCAATAATTTTGTTATATATGTTCCCATGTAGAATATATATAAAATATAAAAAATATAAGTTATGTAATAAAATACCTACTTGACGTTCGGTTAAATCCAATGCAACAGCTATCTCGTATCGTCGTAAACGTGTCAAATAATTGCTGTGTGCAAATTCGCATTCTAAATGACGGACCTGTTGCTTTGTGAAAGCTGTCCTCTCTTTGCGAGGCTTGTCAACTGTATTATTTAATTTTCTTGTCTTTTCTATAATATACAAAATTAAATTGAAATCAAAATAATATTTTTATTAATATTCAATATTTCATTTATATTTCTCTATTATAATATTTGAAATATTAATATTTATTTGATCAGTATATATCTTTTTTATTAATCAACGATAAATAATATACTAATGTTCTGTTCAGTTTAATTTAGTATACTGATATTTAATTGCACACAAATATTGATTTAAAATATTTATAATTATTGATTGTGTTAATATAAGTATCATTATAATTACTATTACAAGAATTCAAAATTCATGCATAAAAGAGTTATATTTAAAAAATACGAGAAATAAAAATCACATATAAATAAATAAATAAATAAATAAATGTGATTGGTCAAGTATGAGGATCTGGAGTAATTTCTTAAAGAGAGTAATTTTTTTGCCGCACTTCGTGGAACTACAAGAGGATTTTACCACGAACCGAGCTTTTTGTCGTATTATATACCGCGTGCTGATGAAAATAGCCGCATATTCGATGCGTCATTGCAAGAGTAGTGAGTACGCCATGCCGACTGATAAACCCTTGTGTGTGTGGGATGCTGATGCCGCTTCTAAAACGTTTGGCTTCATTGAAACTCGTATATGTTTAAAAAAAAATATCTAAACCGCCGCTTAGAACTCCGGTGTGCTGGTATAACGAAGTACCCTTAGAACTTTATTCATCTTTTTATTTTTTCCTTTTGCTACTTTTTGTTTCTAGTGTCGGCTACTTTAATTGCTAAATGACGTCAATCGTAGAAATTTGTTGATAACAACGATAACTATGACGACGACGAGAACGAGAACGATGATAATAATCATTTTTTAAAGTTAATTAAACGCATAATTTGATCTCGACGATAATAAGCATAAAAATTCATAAACTTTACGATTTTTTAGTAATATATAATTGTACGATTAATTAAAGTAAAATTTATCGAAGTTACAATATGATCAAGTTCTTTTTTTTTGAACAATAATTTTACGGTTTCATTTTTTATCAAAACACAAATACATTTATCTACTGACAATGAGATATTTTTACTATATAGATTGTGCTATTTATTAAATCAATATTTGAAATAAATGATCGGGGTATTTATAAAACCTAAATTCTTTTTTAATTTTATTATAAAACAATGGCATTAAAATTAATAAAAATTATTAGACATTTATATTAAACGTAATATCATTAAAATAATAACAAATTTGTTAGTAATAAAATATTAATTATTGCAACACTGTTTATAAATAAATACCAATCATTGATTTGACAAAATATTGACAAAAAAAGAAGATTGAAAGATATTGATCAAAATAGAAGAAATATTGTTGAGATATTTAAAAAATATAATATATTCTTATATAAAAAAAAAATCTTGTGAATATTTAAGTTTATACCACAAAGAGAATGGGATGTGCTCATTTCTATGTTCGCGACGATTACGCGGTAATAAAATGAAAGTAAGGGCCAACAATTAGGCACGTTTCTTACGTAATATGTGTTGGTTAATGAGTACTGATGCTGATATAACTTCCTCATAAATATTTAGGCTACGTTTGGGTCCCTTTACAGCCGCATCGGCGACGGTAAAGCCATAAACGCGGTTAATGCAAACGGATTATCAACAAGCAAATGTCGTCGGTATGCGAAAGTCGCTCGTAAAAATCTCTCGTTTTTATGTCCCTTCGATCGAGAACTTGCATCTCTTGCCCTTTCACGAGAAATAAATAAAGAAATAAATAAAGAAAGAAAGAAAGAAATCGGCGATTCAAATAAAATAAAATAAAAGTAAACTATTGCAACTTTTTATTGATCGATTTAATCGATCATTTAATTAGCACGAATTGGTACTTTCACGAATGATCTAATTCGATACAAATTTCTTTTCTTTTTATATTTGTTTGATTTTTAAAGAAAGGGAGAAATTTATGCGTATTTCTTTTACTATATATGTGCACGCGTGTATTTTTATATATTTACTTTTATTTACTTGTATTATATATTTCATATATATATATCAAAAGTTCTTACCGTGATCGATGAAAGACGATTCTTCTTCCTCCTCGTAAGAAAAGTTAACAAGATCCTGTTGCGATTGAGCTGTCGTTGTCGGCCAACTTTCAAACTTGGTATCTCGTTCTTCGGTTTCTAGTACGTTACTTTGTAAATTACTTTGAAAATGTAAAATCTCTCCCTTTCGAAAGACCGTAGTTGCCGTTGTCGTCGTAGTAACTTGACTGTCGATATTTTTTTCTGATATAAAATCACGAGACGAATCACCCATTGAATCTTCTTTATCGCTACGTTGTTCGATTGGGGTACAACTTTGTTGATAATATTGACCCCATCTTAAATTAACAATTAAAAGTATCATTGTATCGTTCATTTGCGATCTCGATTTAGAAATAATAATTATTATTATTATATATAGAAAAATGTGTGTGTGTGTGTGATTTTGAATAATTTATATAATATGTACCTGTAAAGACGATAATTTTGTTTGGCATCGGTATTCTGTGAATAACCACCATTGACACAATACGGAGCAAGTAGTTGACTCATTTCTCTAGAAGTATTAACAACGCTCGAAGAATTGGAAGATCTGTTCCAGTATTTGTGATTTCGAAAACTTTCGTAATTCGTTCCTAGTCGTAAGTTTTCTCGATCGAAGTAAGACGACTCGAATATTTCGTTGGTTAATCGTTGATTCGAATTAACGTTATCCGTCCAGGATTCCATATCTAATAATTTTATTAAATTAAACGCGAGATCCCCTTTTAATTTTTTTTATTATTGAAAATTTATTCGCGATAATAATGAAAATCAAGTTTCTTCTTTTCTTTTTTTTTTTTCTTTTTCTATGGGTATGTCACTTGTCACAAATACGTGTGTATACACACCTTGTTTAATTATAATTAAGAATACAAAAGAAGAGTATATAGAAAATAAGAAAAAAATATATAAATATGTTAATTAACACTTGGTATATGGTTATTATAATGATCGTGCGTATTGTCTTAGAAGCAACTTGGAAATGTCAAAGATGAAACTGGTATACGACGATGTTAAAGTCACTCTCTTGAAAGCAACGTTTAAGGCAAGGAGATGGTAAGGGTGGACGTAGGCGAGATATGAAAAACCCATTGCATGTGGGAGGAGGGTAGGAAGGAGGGAGGGAGGGAGGGCTGGAAGGAAGGAAGGAAAGAAAGATGCTGGAACTTCTTCGTTACGTTTCTTTCAGAATGCTCCAATCATCGTTGCTTATTCTGTTACGTTGAGAAAATTAACTGGTCGAAATATCTCGCGAAAGAATTATATGGGCGGGGACAAAATGTTTTCTTCTTTTTTTTTTTTTTGTTTTATTTTTTTCCTTCTTCTTCTTCTTCTTCTTCTTGTCACTTCTGTGTGTTTCTTTTCTCTTTTACTTTAAAAAATATTGTATGTTTAGAAAAAGATGAGTGGATAATATACGATATGTTTTAATTGTATGTTGAAATAAAATTATTCACGTGTATAATTCGTCGTCGTGACTTTTCGTAAAAAAGAAATCATGTATTTTTAAGTTGACCTTCTTTTTTTTTTTTTTTTTAATATTTTTTAGTAATATTTATAAAATATAACGCGAGAAGATAAAACGTGAATAACTTTTTGAGTGATGATTAATTACGTTAACGTTATGATAACATTTTTTTTTACGTAGTACAATCGTCATGATTTCTTCACAGGATATTTGTTTTTTTTTTTTTTTTTTCTTATTATTTTAAATAATATTTATCAAATATACAATATAAGTGAGATACACACAATTTTAGAAAGGAAAAGAAAAAAAGAAAAGTATTTAATTATTTCGAAAGAAAATTATTCGCGAGTATAATTATCATGGTTTTTTTTTGATTTGATAAATTTAACCATGGTTTCTTGTTCGATAAGTTATTATGGACCTTTTGAAAGATATTAATTGTAATTGGATAAAACGATTATAATATCAAATGTGGTTTAAATTGAATCGAGTCTAAGGTACACGAAACTCATCGGTTTCTTTATTGGTTTTTTGCATATGAAAGAGAAAGAGAGAGAGAGAGAGAGAGAGAGAGAGTAGCAGCGATATGTAATAATTATATGTTCCTTACGTCAAATGGTATATAATTAAATTTGATAACCCTTATTAAATATCCCATCAGATCTTGTTATCGTTGTTTTGAATTTTATCGATACGGTGTTATTATAAAAAGAGATAAATATAGAAACACATAGTTTTTGTACATTTATAGAAAGTATCTTTAGGTCTAATAAGCAATCATAATTAACATAATATTATAATTCAATTATTTCGTATTCTTTTTTTTTTTTTATTTAATGATCTCGAAAACACACACACACACATCTACATTTTAAAAAGGACAAATTGTTCACAGATATTCATTATCTTTTTTGTTTATTTATAGTTAAGGTTTTTTAAAAGTATCTTCGAGATCGATTTGATTTGTTTTTTTTTCTTAAATGCTCTTGGTGGGAGGGAAAAAAACGTAAAAAAAAAATAATAATAAAAGTTATTATAACAATAAATTTATTAATAATATGCCGATGATAATAATAATTTACATATAAAAAACAAAATATTCCATTGATGCAATTAAAATGTCGAATTCTACGAAGAAAAAAAAAAGAAAAGAAAGAAATTAGATTACAGAGGGTTGAAAAGAGAAGGGTGGAGAAGTAGGAGGAGGGAAGAGATAAAATATCTTTTTTGCAAGATGATCCCCGGAAAGATCCGCCCTTTTGGAATGCGAGAATCCCTTCCTATCCGATCGAGAAACACGTTCGTCGTGTTAAATTAAAATGCTCGTCTCTGACACGTTTTTGACATTTTCTTTCTCTTCGAGAATTTATATTGCGAAAAAAAGAAAGAAAAAAAAGAAAAAATACTACCACATAAGAATATGTGTATACAAACTTATATAAAACGTGTCCCAATTTTTTTTTTTTCTTTTTTTTTTTTTTTTATTTACTATCGAATAAAAAAGATGAAGTACATATACACTTATCGATCTTAGTGCGAATGAAAGAGAATAAAAAGAAGAATAAAAAGAAAAATAAAAAGAAGGAAAAGTAAGGAAGAATTCATCATTTTCCATTCAATCGTAGATCGATCGATGAAATTTCATTGATGACTTGGGGCCCGTTAATACGTCAAGTATGTTCGTAAGTAAACTTTGTGAATATGTAAAAAAGAAAAAAAATGCGATGAGTGAATGGGGGAAATGAAGGAGGAGGAGGAGCAGAAGAAGAAGAAGAAGAAGGAGGAGGAGGAGGAGGAGGAGGAGGAGGAATAAGCCACCTAAGAAAACATCGGAGAAAAGTGGGTTGGATGTTCGAAGGGTCAGGTCCTTTTCTAAGGGTCATGTACCCCCATTAGTCATCGGTATTGTTTAGTTTCCTTTTTTCTCCCATTCTCTCTCTCTCTCATTTACATTGAACCATAAGTCAAGGAAAGGAAAAGAAAAAAAAAAAAAAAGGACCTCCATAATTTCTCTTGCCACCATCTCGAATGTTTCTCATCTTCTTTCTCTTTCTTTCTTTCATATTCTCGTCCTTCTTTCCCAGTGATCGTTTACAGGAAATGAAATTCCCTGAAATACGAGATACCTTTATGGTTCGACGACTATGACGATGATGATGACGATGATGGTGCCAAGCAGTCTGCGAAGAAAACGAGAATCGGATTTGAATAATAATCTTTCCTTTTGTTTACTCACCAGTCTCTTTTTTTTTTTTCATTGCGAATATACATCTTAAAGGTAGTAGTAAGCTCAGCATTTTTTACTTTACTTTTAAACTCGTTGTTCTTTATTATTATTATTATTATTATTATCGTTTTTTGATAATTTTTATTATTCGGGTAACCTAAGTAATTATTAATTTTTATTATTAGTGTAAACAAAGTTCGTGTGTGTGTGTGTGTGTGTGTGTGTGTTCTTCGACGTTATTTTTTTAAATAATTAATATTTCACTTGGATACAATATAATTGTTAATTAATTTCACAATACCTTAATATTATTAACAATATTTTTCATCATTTATATATATATATATATATTTAAAATTATATTTTATTTATTACGATCGTATATATTTATATTTAAAAAAATTTTGTTCAATATCGTGTAAAATAAATCATCGATATAAATCGAATATATTGATTTGTTTCGATATAAATATAATTATATTGTGTGTTACAGTATTTATTAAAGATATTAAATATTAATTTTCATGTTAGAAAATTGTGAATACGATAAAAGTGTCATCGGTCGAATAACAAAAAAGAAAAGAAAATAAAAAAAACGAATTTGATCGTTCGTTTCAAACAAATTCCCACGATAAAAAGATAATACACGAGTAGTTATAATAGTAGTAGTAGTAGTAGTAATAGTAGTGGTAATCTACATCCAAGAGAAATATCTATGTTTCTGGTTTTGTCATTAACGATGAAGCAAATAATATACGACATTATACTAGGTAACAGTTTAACTATCAAGCTTTAAAAGTGTTACGATCGCGAAACGTAAGTTAAACGTTACTGGAACAGCATATTAAACATAGATTAGACTCCCACAATTTCACTTTGAGATCATTTTATCATTTAACATTATTATAGATACTACCACTGAACTGTACTTATACGAGTTAAATGTTTCTCGTGACTCAAGAAGAATCAACGTCGGTCGGTGTTTCTAAACATTTACATTTTTATCTGTCAAAGATAAAAAAGAAAAAACCCCACACACACGTACTCACTTTTTTGTACGTCCTTTTTTTTATTGTATTCAACATTCAAAGAATTAAAAAGAGAAAGAACAATTAAATATTTATATTTTATTTAATTGTTAAGAACGTGGGGGGCGTTTGGGGGGGGGTAAGGTAGGGGTATACATTAAAGAATATATTTTTATATATCAATAAGAAAAAAAAATAAAAATAGATAAGGAGTGGGAGAGATAAAGGATGGCTTTTAATGATATTCAACATATCGAACTGGTAAATGTAACATGGTGTCTACAAGTGTATGGATATTTTTGGACATCGCATCTGGTTGAACGCAAATCTTGAACGTCTTGACTTTGGAACTTCGTCAGTCTTCGTTTGCTCTTGCTAAGGTTGAAATCCTTAAGATTGTATACCTATTTCCTTCTACTTTTTTTTTATTTATATATATATAAAATAAAATTATTATAATACAACGATTATCTAATGGCAAATCATACGGCACGGTCAGGTAGTTGTTTTTTTTTTTTGTATGGTCTCTTCTTTTATTTTTAATATATACACAAATGTTTATATTTTATTATTAAGATATTTTATTGAAGAAAAAAAGAAATAATATAATTATAATAATAATAATAATTGTAGATATAGTGGAAGTTACTTTCCAAGCTTATGCGAGACAACAATCAACAAACGAAGAACCAACGCAAAGAAGATGTTTTCATTTAAAAATTCGTTTTGTGTTAATGGCAATAGTTTCATTAGTGGTTGCTTCATTCATTATATATTGGTTTGTTAATTCAATTTTGGTTAGTCGTAATGAAAATAGACAACATGATCTTAACAAACATCGTTCTGTTTCGAGAAAACAATCTTATCTTGAAAGACTACCTAATCAAATTATACCATTGGAATATACGTAAGTAAATATATTAATAAAAAGTATATAATATATACTATGTATATATTGGTAAGATATAATATATGATCGAAGAAGAAATAAAATTATAAACGAACAAAAAAATAATATATATGTATATATATGTATATGAGTTTATAATTATGAAAATAGTCTAATTGTTGATCAATTGTATCTTTTATTTTGAGATATATAAAAGAATTATATTTATAATGTTGAAATAACAAACATCTATCTAAAATTTCAGTTTTGATAATATCTTTATAATTATAATACATATTGAATTAATTTAATTTAAAATAATATATAATGTGAATATTATAAATTTATTTTTTTATTTGGTTAAATAATATATGATCGAAGAAGAAATAAAATTAAATGACCAAAAATATATATATATATATGTATATGAGCTTATAATTATGAAAATAGTCTAATTGTTGATCAATTGTATCTTTTGTTTTGAGATATGTAAAAGAATTATATTTATAATGTTGAAATAACAAACATCTATCTAAAATTTCAGTTTTGACAATATCTTTATAATTATAATACAAATTGAATTAATTTAATTTCAAATAATATATAATGTGAATATTATAAATTTATTTTTTTATTTGGTTAAATAATATATGATCGAAGAAGAAATAAAATTAAACGAACAAAAAATATATGTATATGAGTTTATAATTATGAAAATAATCTAATTGTTGATCAATTATATTTTATGTTTTGAGATATGTAAAAGAATTATATTAAAATTTTATTTTTGACAATATCGTTATAATTATAATACATATTGAATTAATTTAATTTAAAATAATATATAATGTAAATTATAAATTTATTTATTTTTTTTTTTAATTTTAACTTATATAAATTACTTTCATAATTATGGTCACGTAAACACATACACATATATATATATATATTTATATAAATAATTACCTCTGTAAATGGAGAAACAATTACGAAGAACGTTTGATTGTTTTAATTATTTCTACAGATTACAAATAATTCCATTATTGACAGAGAACAATTTTAAAATCATCGGCGAAGTCGAGATTCAACTTTACTGTAAACAATCAACGAAACACATACGTCTCCATTCTCACAAATTAAATATACAAAACGTCAGCATCGTCAGTTACGTTAGTTCCAAAAACAACAAAACTTACATCATTGAAAATTACGTATCCATTAGGGACGATGATTTTCTCGATATTTTTCTATTACAATTTTTGACGAAGGATAATATATATCTTATGAAAATAAAATACAATGGTGATTTGAACGAAAAACCTGTCGGTTTGTTTCGTAGCAAATACAAAGATGAAATCACCAATGTTACCAGGTTAGTTTGTTATTTCATTTAATACGTCGAATTATAAAATAGTAAAACGTGTTGAAATAAAAAATTGTTCAAAGAAAAAAAAAGGAAAAAATACAAAGTAAACAAAAAGTAAGAAAAAAAAAAAATAATAATTAATCGAAAGAAAAACAAAAACTCGTAATTTGTTGTTGGTTTGTTCTTTTTCTTTTATTTCGTTCATTTTATTCCGTTATTTCAGATGGATAGCAGTATCGAATTTTTCACCTGATTTTGCTCGAAGAGCTTTCCCATGCTTTGATGAGCCTTCGATGAAGGCTCCTTTTCGAATCTCGATTGGTCGAAAGGTCGACATGCGGACTCACTCTAATTCAATTCGAATTGCTACAGAGAAAATGTAAGTTTCTACTTAAATCGTTAATCCTACTTCCTTGTAACTTTCTATCAATTTCAAATATAAACGAAATAACACACAAAAAGCGCGCACACACATTTTCAAACAAAAAAGAAATGGAAAGATCGTTTTTTAAGAGTGAAACCAAAAAAAGAATAAAAAAAATAATATCAAGGTTTTAAGTTTTACAGAAATAATTATTTATCTTATTAAATTTAACAAAATAAATATTTCTTGTTTAATAATATTCAAAGAATTTTTTTGTATGAAATAAGAAATGAATAAAATAATAGAATTAGGAATTATTTGAAATATCATAATAAATATTAAAATATCTCAAGTATTAAGAAAAGGTAAGATACTTTGAATAAATAATATCTATGTCCACGTAAAAAAATTATTATAAATATCGAGGATTTATTTGAAACAAAAAAACAATATACTGATCGAACAACAAATAGAAATGTTGTTAAAAGAAAGAAAAAAGAAAATATATATTATACTAATTAATATTAAACGTGACATAATATTTAACCACCTCCCTCCACCCCCTTATGATTTCTTAGTATCGATATACCAAATCACGTATGGGATCATTACAAGAAAACACCACCAATGTCAACGTATCTGACCGCTTTCATGGTGACTGACTTCCAAAGTTATCAAATTAATGTTACCGAACGGCCATTTCATAATGTGTTCGCAAGAAAATACGTGCAAAATGATACCATGTATATCGGAAATTTAATACCACAGATAGTCAGGCTCATGCAAAATTTAACGGGATTCCATTACGACTTGGACAAGCTCGACATGATAGCGGTACCAAGTTTGGCGTATTCGGCGATGGAAAATTGGGGTCTCATTACGTTTCGGTATATTAACCTGTGCATATCTACGTTAATATTTATATACACTTTCGGAATATAGGATGATACAAAATTTATTTAATTCGAGAACAAAAAATTCACTTTTTTTTTTTTTGTCGATTTAGAATTAAAAAACAAAAACCATTGCTAATTCGTGCAAATAAATTTCTTAATATTTGTATTATAAAATTTTTGATAAGATATTTAAATATTTATGATTTATTTTTGATCAATTTTATTCGAGATTATTGTTGTAATAATTTTTATACGATTATTTTTAGAAAATTAATATTATATACACATTTGACAATAATTTATAGTTATTATAATCGAATTATTTTCTATATGTATAGATGAAAATAATAATTTTTTAATATTTGTATTATCAAATTTACGATATTTATCTTTGATCAATTTTATTCAAGATCATTATTGTTACAATTTTTATACGATTATTTTTAGAAAATTAATATTATATACACATTTGTGACAATAATTTATAGTTATTATAATCGAATTATTTTTTATATGTATAGATGAAAATAATAATTTTTTAATATTTGTATTATCAAATTTACGATATTTATCTTTGATCAATTTTATTCAAGATCATTATTGTAATAATTTTTATACGATTATTTTTAGAAAATTAATATTATATACACATTTGACAATGAAATTTAGTTATTATAATCGAATTATTTTCTAAGTATAGATGAAAATAATATTGAAAATATAATTTGAAAAAGAAAATAATTGAATATATATATATATATTTTCAATTTACAGGGAGAGTAGTATGCTTCTGCGTAATAATAAAAATCAACATATCGATAAGAAGAAGATATTTGCTATGATCGCATCTCACGAGGTGGCCCATCAATGGTTCGGTAATTTGGTAACACCGAAATGGTGGTCTGAAGTATGGTTAAAAGAAGGTTTTTCATCTTTCTTTGGTATCAAGGCATTAAGTATGGTGAGAGAGAGAGAGAGAGAGAGAGAGAGAAAGACAGAGAGAAACTGATCATTTTCTTGATTATTATTATTTTATTGAATTTTTTTATTCTTCTTCTTCTTCTTCTTCTTCTTAAATTCCATTACGGTTACCAATTTCAGATCGAATCGTCTTTGAGTGTACAAGATATTATGGCGATGGAATATCGTGAAATGTTTAAAAAAGAAGAACAAGATAATGCACATCCGTTGTATCTCAATTTAAATATTACGGGGAAAAAACTTAGTGATATATTCGATGCTACCCCATACGTTAAAGGCAATTGCCTGGTCAATATGATATTTCATTTTCTCGGCGAAACAATATTTTATTCTTCGATTAAAAAATATATTCATACGTATTATTATCGTGCCGCCGATCAAAACGATCTATGGGATATATTTCAAGAAGAAATCGAATTGTCCAAATTATTTCATAATTTTTCTATTCAAAATATTATGAAAGGTTGGACAAATCATGCTGGATTTCCTGTTGTTCATGTTAACAGAAATAACGATACCGGTCTTGTCGAACTTATGCAGGTTTTTAAAACAATAAAAAATTACACACACCATAGATTTTATATTTTTTTTAATCAAGTATTTATATACATATACATTTATTATAACTATCAAAGTATAACAATAAAGAATCATTCGATAAATGTTTTAGGAGAGATTTTATAGGCAAGATTTAAACGTTCATGGTACGAGCGAGGAATTATGGTGTATACCTTTAACGTGGACAATCGAAAGTGATCAGCGATTCGATGGGACGTTGCCTAAGGCATGGATGCATGAAAGACGCATGGTGATTAATGATACTGGCTTGAGTGAAGCAATTTTCAATAATCAATGGATTCTCTTTAATATCAACCAAACAGGTCACAATATAATATAATATAATCATCTCGTATAAGGATCAAATAAATAGAACAAAAAAATAAATTAAAATCAAATAAAATGAAAGTAAAGAAAGAGAGGGGTGGAATAAAAACAAAATGTCAAACAAAACAAAATGAGAAAATATATTTTTAAACGTTAACGAGATGAAGTTATAATATTAACGTTCGGATTTTTTTTTTCTTTAATCTTTTTTATTATTATATTATCCCATCATTTTTTTTTTTTTCTCAACAGGATTGTATCGAGTAAATTACGACGAAGAAAATTGGAAATTTCTAATAAATCGATTCGATCTTTTACCGGATACGACAAAACATCAGATACTTAGTGACGCGTTTGCTATGTTCAACAGAGGATTACTCGATCAAACTTTGATCTGGAAATTTCTTCTTAAATTGAACGTTGATACAGATACAAATGTATGGTTGTTGGTGAAGGATGCCTTAGGGTATATCGAATATCGTCTTTGGGATTCTCACGTTTTTATGGTAAGAATTATATATTTTATTTTATTTTATTTGAATAATACAAAATGTGTGTAAAACAAATATGAAATTATTAAGCTAAACGATAAAAGTTCGTACGTTTTATAATTATTTATATTTTCAAGATAAATTTTTTATATAAACAAACCTCAAAAAATTCATAATAAAGTTTATAACATAATTCAATTATTCGTAAGATAATAAAAGTACGAACTGATTTGTGTTTTATCCACACAATAATAAAACAAATTACGCTTAAATGTATATTTATCCTTGTCGTGTACAAAAAATACATTCGCACGTGTAATAAACGTCATATGTATGCGCGTATATGTGTGTTTTATTTTCTTTTTTTCTTTTTTTAAACAAACTTGCGGACAAAATTATTACACGCGATGTATAATTTTTTTCCTCATGCAAAAATGTACCAAAGGTAAAAAAAAACACACACACATACACATACACATGCTATCAAAAATTGTTTTCATCGATTTAGAACGTCACATTTTTCTCAAAAAAATAAAAAGAAAAATAGAAGATGTTCGCGTGCGTGCTCACGTGTATGTTTGTTGCGTGTTTTGCGTGTTTTACGTATTCGTATATTCGTGTGCATGTTTTCCAGTTTTATTATTAATTTATGCCGCTACTACCTAAACGATAAGATATGCAAGATAACCGATAACAGGCTTAAAGGTTTAAATCGTTTACCACGTTGTTCTCCGTTATGTCGCCCATTATGTGCAGTTAAGTCTTAAGTATAGCATCATAAAACAAGTGATTATCCCTTCGACAGGAATACAAGCGATCATAGCCTGCCGCCCGTCATTACGACTCGACGTTCAATTAGGCCTTGAAAGACTTAATCATTATTTGCACCAAAATACGAGTCTTCGGGAACGCTTAATTAACCACTTTGCTACGTAACACACAGCTTTCCTTTTCGGAGAAATTATCATTGAAAAGGGTCGAAAAACCATTTAAACTTCTTCTTCTTCTTTTTTTATTTTTATCTTTGTTGTTGTTTTTTTTTTTTTATTATTTTATTTTTCTTCTTATTATTTTTTTTACCTCCTTTACTTTACTTTGGTTTACTTTATTTTGATTTGTTTTAACTTAGCTTTGCATTGGCTCATTTTATTCCGCTTGTTTTCTTTATTTCTTTTAGTTGTTTTGTTTTATTTCTTTCTTTCTTTCTTTATTCTCATCTTTCTTCTCTCCCAATCCAAAGAACGAGAATTTATTTACATAAATCGAATCCTACTCGACTACTCGATTATATAGATACTACTACTACTACTACTATTAATACTACTAATACTACTACTAACTTCGTTTGTCCAAAGAAACAACACGAGGGAATCTTTTAAACTCCCCTTCGTTGCTTCTGGCTTCCTTTATTCATTTTATTCTTATTTTTATTCTTCTTTTTATCATGACCTTAGTATTTTTATTAATTAGTGATATATATTTTGTAAGATAAATGGTTGTTACGTGTATTACATATATACATACATATATATATATATATATATATATATATATATATATATGTAATATTTTGTTGAGTAAGAATAATAATTAAGTGTCAGTATGTAATTGTATTTTGTCAGCTCGTAACGTTTCCCAGATATATTGTTAATTTGCTTTTATTATTTATACGATATTTTATTTAAATAAATATATTGGTAAGTGGGAGGAGAAGGAAGAAGAGGAGGAAGGGCCAATTTATTTTATGAAAAAAAATCTTTCTTTCTCGTAACACACGTTCGTTCATTCGATTAACGAAATTTTTATTGTCAAGTATAATATACTTTTGACGATAGAAAATTAAGTTTGAAAATTATTACACGCATAGTATTAATGGGGGAACAAAAATTTTTCTTTTTATTTGACCTTTCTTTCTTTCTTTCTTTTTTATTCTTTTTTTATTCCTTTATCTGTCACAGTTCATGACGTGTAAATTAATCGACGAAGTTTATCAATCGAAAGTACAAAATTTGTTCGAGACCGATATGGAAACGTGGAATACTTTTAAAATCGAATTAACAAAATGGGCATGCTGGATCGGTCACAAAAGTTGTTTAAAATATCTTAACAATTTTGTGGATAAATTATTATTAAACGATACCACCATTATCGAGTACGTATTATACGATTGGGTGTCAATTGAAAATATTTTTTTGTTTGTTTTAATCGTAAAATTATTGAAATAATAAATAATGATTATTATTTTTATGATCCCCCCCCCCTTCCCCACCCCTCCCCCTTTTCCATCCTTTCCTTCGAGAAGAAGCGAACAAGATCTTTCGTCGGAATTTTTAGTTTGGGTTTATTGCACGTATGCTAAATTTTCTTCGTCGGAACAATGGTTCAAGTTATTGGCTAAATATCACGAACCAAAGGAAAACGATAAATTTAGCCTGGCATATGCTCTTGGTTGTACTCCAAATTCAACATTGATCGAATGGTATGATTGATGTGATTATTTTTAATGTTCCATTTGGTTGTACCAATAAATAATAAGAGAAATTTTATTTATATTCCAAACGAATTACTCTCCAACGAGAATATTTAATACGTTTTTCTCTTATATTTTTTTTAATACTACGAGGATGAGTTTGACAAATTTTAAACGTTGACAAAAAAGTAGAAAAAAAGTTTTTATCTATTAATTAAAATATATTTGAAAATTTGTTAACGTATTATATTAAAATTATTCATTAAAAATGATATATAGAGAAATATATTTGAGAATAAAATATTTCTAATTGTGAAAAAATAGAAATTAATTGAAAGATGTTTTTTTTAGGTTTTTATCATCATTTTCAACGGAACATATTGAAGTAACGCTTATGGCTGTTGCGAGTAATCCAAATGCATTTGATTTAGCGATGGAATTTATGGAACGAGTAGAAAAATTCGATGAAATGAATGACATGTAAGTGATCATTCCAAACTGAAATAAAATAAATCCCTAAAAGTGAGAAGGAGAGAAAAAGAATAAAAAAAATCTACACTTATCCATTATTAAATAACACACGAAAAAGAATAAATTTTCTTTAACGATTGTACAATATATTTTTTGTTTTGTTTAGCATCACAAATTATCCATTTTATGGTTTCTCGATAACCATGGACCAAGAGGAGAACATTAAATGGGTTTGTAGATATTAGATCGTTTAATCTTAATGACAACATTTTATCTGATTTAATAATGGTATCATTTAAATTAGTAGATGACCAAAAAAAAAGAAAAGAAAGAGAAAAAAAAGTATCACACGAGATACATACATACACACACACATATATGTACACATGTGTTCTAATTTAAATGGCTCACACGAGATACATATATATATATACACACACACACATACATATGTGGTCTAATTTAAATGGCACGCGAAACTTTCACGATAATTCACACACTGTTACCCGTTCGTTTTTCAGCTAACACGTTTCAAAGGTTCTCGTGGCAATAAGTACGATACACTAATCGAGACGATAATTAATGACGTCAAGTTCAACGTCGCATGGAACCGGAGGCACAAGAACGTGGTGAGAGAAAGAGATTGCTTTCGTTTTCTTCGTTCCCCCTTTTTTTTTTCTTCTTCTTCTTTCTCTTCTTCTTCTTCTACCTCTTATTTCATTTCTTTTATTTTATTTTATTTTATCTACTTTTTTTTCTCTTTTTTTACTTTACTTCTCTTCTTCTTCTTCTTCTTCTTCTTCTTCTTCTTCTACCTCTTATTTCATTTCTTTTATTTTATTTGATTTTATTTTATTTAGTTTTTTTTTCTCTTTTTTATTTTACTTCTCTTCTTCTTCTTTTTCTTATTTTTCTTATTTCAGATCTACTAAACACGTTACCTTCGGCAACGTGGAATCTTCATTCATTTTCTCACCTTATTTCTATCCATCTTTATATCTCTTTCAATCTTTCTAATATTTAATCAAAAATTCACATTATTAGAAAAATCGTTAGACTTAATTGATAATAATTAATATATAGATACAGTGACTCGTTAATGTATTTGAACACATTTTATATATGAAAAATACTTTATTTAATTATTATAAATATATTATATATATAACATTTATATATACCCTGTTATATTATTTAACATTGAATTCAATGATTTTATAGATATACTTTCAAACAAATCAATATATATATATATATAATTTATTTCTTACAAAATTTAAAGATTACCTTAACCAGAAAACTACTTCAACAGATAACAACAAGTCTATAACATTTACTGGAATCACTTTTGTCCAATCAATATTATAAAATTGAATTAAAGTATGATTTTCTAGATATACTTTCAAACAAGTCTCTCTCAATATATATATATAATTTATTTCTTACAAAATTTAAAGATTACCTTAACCAGAAAACTACTTCAACAAATAACAACAAGTCTTACATTTATTAGAATCACTTTTGTCCAATCAATATTATAAAATTGAATTAATGTATGATTTTCTAGATATACTTTCAAACAAATCTCAAAATATATATATATATAATTTATTTCTTACAAAATTTAAAGATTACCTTAACCAGAAAACTACTTCAACAGATAGCAACAAAATCTGTAACATTTACTGGAATCACTTTTGTCCAATCAATATTATAAAATTAAATGAAAGTATCATTTTCTAGATATACTTTCAAACAAGTCAATATATATAATTTATTTCTTACAAAATTTAAAGAGAGATTACTTAAACCAGAAAATTATTTCAACAAATAACAAGTCTCACATTTATTAGGATCACTTTTGTCCAATCAATTATTTCTTTACGAAACAAACAAAACTGTCTCTATCTATGTGTGTTCAAATACATTCTCGAGTAACTGTAAATGAAAATATTAAATTCTAACAATATTCATGTGTTTTATTCTCGAAAAATATTAGACGAATGAACTACTGAGGATCATCTCGAACGGAATTAAAGAAAGCAAGGATTGTACGAGAAGAATTGACGAAGAAATATTATGATTATAGATTTAAATGAGAATTTTTTTCCTTTCCCCATAACTCCCACCCATTCCCTCCTCCCCATCATACACACAACCAAACAAAAACACATGATCTCGATCTTATATAATAATTGGAATACGATGTACCTATTGGAATTTTTTTTTCAGTATTAGAGGGTTGGGTGTGGACAAGGTGGGGTAGGGGGGGGGGAGTCCCTTCTCTCTCTCTCTTTCTTTCTCTTTTGAGAAGGAGAAGAAAACGTTGAGTCTAAGTAAGGGATTGATTCACGGCCAAGTTATAATACCGCCAAACCAAAACCCTAATAGATTCAGGTCAATGCCACTACCGTTCTTCGAAGTCGTTCATTATGTGGGAAGAGAGAAGGCCCTGTTCTCATGCCACACAGGTTGCAGTACCTGTGCGGCAGGCTCGAGGTTGGATTTGCCAAGAACTCGAAGATAGACCCTCTCTGTTCTTTTCCTTCTTGTCCTTCTCTCTCTCTCTCTTTCTCTCTCTTTCTTTTTCTTTTTCTTCCCCTCCCACCTTTGGGGGATCCTCTGATCATTCCCTCTCCTTCTCTTTTACCACTGAAAACCTATTCACGAAACCGTCGACGATAAAACTTTTCTTTGTTTCTTTCTCTTTCTTTCTCTCTCTCTCTCTCTCTCGTTAATTTTGCAAAGTGACTTAACGAATAATCTCCTCGTCGATAAAAGATCATTTGTATTTTATATTTTATTTTATTTTCATTTACTTAACTTCCTTTTTGGTCTCCTTACTTACCAGAAACTCTCACCCGACCCCACCACACCTTTTTCTTTTGTAAATCATATTAGAAATAATCTATTTAAAGTATTATATGAGTTAAGTTTTATTAAAAATTTGTCGTAATAATAATTAGACGCGTATTTTATTTTTTCTTTAACGGTTATGTTAAGAAAAAGAAAAAGAGGTTACGTAAATCTGCGTTAATAAAAATTGATGATGCGTATGATTATATGTTATATATTTTAGGTGTCTCTTAAAAAAGATGAAAAACAAAAAATAAAAAACAAAGTGTAGTTAATCGAATTAATTGAAACGCATTCGATGATTATGTTAGAAAAATTGTTATATTATTATAAATAATAATAAAAGTACAAAAAAAAGAATGTAGAATGACATATAAAAGGGTCTAATAACAGTCAATTGATGGTATTAGGAATTACATATATGAAATAAAGAATAAAAAAAACAAGAAGTTCGTTTGGGGGGGGAGGAGTAAGAGGAGTAGTAGGAGGAGTAGGAGAATAGGATAGGATAAAGGAAAGAAATTGAGCAGATCAGAGTACGGAAAGATTTCTTAACGAAGGCAAAAGAGGAGGACCCTTTCCTGAACTTAATGATTCGGTCATTGCGATGGGTGGTAGAAGGGTGGTGGAAACGAATGGTGTGGGCCGGAGTTAGAGTAGGAGAAGTACTGGGGGAGGTAAGCGACAGGCAAGCAGCACCAGCACCAGCATCAGCATCAGCACCACCAGCAGCAACAGCAGCAGCACCAGCAACAGGATCGGCCCGGTCAGGAAAGTAAGCTTCGAACGGTTTTCGTTGTTTCATCAGTTGCATTTTTGTTTTCGTTTTTTTTTTTTTTTTATTTAAAACGTTCGGTTCGTATCTTCGAGTAGAGTTGTTTCGTTGTTGTTGTTGTTGTTGTTGTTGTTGTTGTTGCTCTGCCGTTGTTGCCGTTACCATCACACCATAATCAGCACCACCACCATCAACCACCAGACCTGCTGTTGTTAGTTTGTTCTTGTTGTTGTTCACCTTGTCAGTGATTATAAAAAGAAAAAGAAAAGGGGAATCACCCCTCCGAAATCTTTTTCTTCTTCTTTTTATTCTTCTTGTGGACTGTGCGCGTGTATATGCACAACAACAACAACAACAACCATCTTTATTAAACTTCAACTGACAGCAAAAGAATCGTCGTCCCCTTTGGCAAAGTGGCTCAGATGATTCCACTCGGTAGGCCAACATCCAAACCTAACTCGACGGGGTCCAATAGCATCGAAGGCAACACCACTGGCTGCTGGCGCCCACCACCGACTACCACCACCCTTAAAAGTATGTATAGATCGTAAAAGGGGTTAAAGAGATACGTTACGAGATTATTCTTCATTATTTTATTTTATTTTTTTATTTTTAACAAATCACACCTCTTGTTATTTTATATGTATATAATCATATATGTATGTATATTACACGTGTGTATATTTTAATACGTTTTTGTTTCTTGTTTTTCTATTTTTTTTTTTCGTATCGTTTTTGAATGATTTTAATATTGGAGAGAGAAGGAAGGGGGTTGTTTCAATATGTTACAAATTTAATTGTATTATTTTCTTTTTGTTTGTTTTAAAAATTCGTTTAAATATATATGTTATGTTAAAAAATTAAAGGATTTTAATTTTGGGGAGGAAAGGGGAGTTGTTGCTTCCCCATGTTATAAATTTAATTGTATTTTGTTTTGTTTGTTTTAAAATTCGTTTAAATATATATATTATGTTAGAAATAAATATATGTTATGTTAGAAAATTATAGGATTCTAATTTTAGGGAGGGAAGGGAGTTGTTGCTTCCCCATATTACAAATTTAATTGTATTTTGTTTTGTTTGTTTTAAAATTCGTTTAAATATATATACATTATGTTAGAAATAAATATATGTTATTTTAGAAAATTATAGGATTCTAATTTTGGGGAGGGAAGTGAGTTGTTGCTTCCCCATGTTACAAATTTAATTGTATTATTTTCTTTTTGTTTGTTTTAAAATTCGTTTAAAATATATATTATGTTAGAAATGTGGTTTTATAAAAATATACATTTCGAATATTCTCATTTAAAAAAGAAAAGTAGACAAAGAAATTGATTTTTATTTGTTCCTTTATTCTAACTCGCGAATATTTGATCAAGGACAACCTTTTTCTAGATAGTTTATATACAACATACGCACACTACCTTAGCATGTTCCCTCGAAAAAAAGATTTAGGATTTAACAGTCGATCGAACAAGACGAAAAGAGAGAAAAAGAGAAAGAAAGAGAAAGAGAAAGAGAACAAGAACGTTCCTCTCGAAGGTATATATCGCAGGGATTAGTTTAGTGAAATAAGTCGAACTGGCATTAAGGAAACAGGTATATGAGTCATCGTTTTCGATACAATATTCTTTACTATGTATAAAATAAGTCCCGAATTCATCGTACAGGATAAAAAGGGCAGACTGATTTCTAAAACAATCTCCTTGTTTTTTTTCTTTTCTTTTCTTTTTCTACTTTATCTTTTATTTTATTTTATTTTTTTTTAATCCTGTTTTCTTGAAATCAATCAAAACTTGTAAGTAAGTAATCTATCCAACGTTTAATTGATGTTAAATATCATTAATTACGAATCTTGATAGAAAACATGAGAGAAAGAAAGAGAGAGAGAGAGAGAGAGAGAGAAAGATACGGAAGTGTGACAAGGTTTTAAAGGATAGATAAGGATGATTGATCGGGAAAGAAGGGTTGGTGAGTGAGTGAGTGAAGGGGGAGGGCAAGGGAGAATAATTTTTATACATTTAAAAGTGCAGGAACTAGTCGGAAGTATAGTTTATTTGAAACATGTCTGATAGGACCGCTAATCCAGACAGATACGATCGAAAGACGGAAGGTGTAAAACGAATGGTTGCATGTGTCTTCTTGATCAACAGTTAGACGTATGTACATATTTATAAGATCTTTCTATACACACACACACACACATATATTGAACTTTCTAATGTTTGACGCGTGCTTCTTGACATTAAAGTAAATGATAAAGAAAAAAAAAGAGTAATATAGAAATAAACCGAAAAAGATAGAAAAAATGAGAACAGGATTCTCTTGGAGAGTTGTAATTATTATAATTATGAAAAAAAAGGAAGATAAAAAATAACACACATATACACACACATATACAACGAATTGATTTTCATTATTCTTTTAACGTTACACAATTGCGAAGTTAATTTAAAAATAAATCTCGACACGCGAAAAATTATATTCCCGATAACAATCTAATTTGTTTCCATCTCCCCCCCTCCGCCTCCATCCACCACGATCCCGCCTTCTCCTGTTCTCACCTGTCCGCCCAATTCCTTTCAAGACGATCGAATTAAATTTAACTCGCGAATTTTTACTCTCCTCCTCCTCCCTCAATCTTTTTTTTTTTCCTTGTATTTTTTTACGACGTGTGGCAATGGCAAAACAATTCGATGTTTCGATTGCATTACTGCAATAGTCTCATATTTCCCCTTATACATTTCGCAGAATGCATACGAAATCTTAGATGGTTGTATTATTTAATCTCAAGGAGATATTTTTCAATACGCGATACGCGTAAGTTTTATCTTTATTCGTTTTTAAAGGAAAATTATTACATCGATTACATTTAACTGTTAATTACATTTACGTATATACACCGGTGTAGAAAAAAAAGGAAGAAATAAAGGAAAGTTTATCGTTTAATAACTTCTTGACATTTTTCGATAATTATTTTACAAGAAGAAAATTTATTTAACTAAAGTATCTTTTATCTTATCGAAATTGACTGACAACGATAAACGAATCATCAACAACAAAAAAAAAAAGAAAATGATAAAATGAGTTTCTTTGAGAGACAGGATCGAAATAAAGGATAAGAAAGAACAGAAGAAAAAAGAAAAATAGGAGACGGAAGATTTAGTATATCTCCATCGGGTCAAACAGTATTATCCCCCTTCCCCCTTCCCCCTTCCCCCCTGTACCCAATCACGAGAATTCGATTGGGGTTTTCGAATAGAATGGTAATATTGTTTTGTACCTTGTTGCTTGACAAGGGTTAATATTAAATAAACAAAAAAAAGTGTTTCAAGAGATCAAATTAAATGGAATTGTTTTTATTATTTATATAGATAAAAGAAAAATTAGTAAATTATATAAGTTTTCAAAGGGAATTATAGACAGTTAATAAATCTGATGAACAACAATTTATTTTGAACTAGTTGTAAAAAAAAAAAAAGAAAAAAAAACAACTAGTTCAAAATAAATTGTTCATCAGATTTACTAACTGTCTATAATTCCTTTTGAAAACTTATATATTAATATATTGTTTGGACAAGAATATTGATAATTGAATTAGTAAATTATATATTTGATAAAATAATCAAATGTGTGAGACGTGTGGGAGGGTTAAAAGGAGAGAGTGAGGGGTTAGGGGAGAAGGAGAGGGAAGTTAAAAGTTCTTTGAAAATTCTGAATTAGAAATAAGGATAGCTAGATAGCTAGATAGATAGATAGATAGATAGATAGATAGATATATGTAATATAAAAGAAAGAGTATAGTAAACGTTTTCCACATTCCTATTGCATTTACCAGGATGGCGCTTCGTCGAAGAAGAAGAGGCTTAGCAGCTTGTAAGCCGGTACCACCATAGCTTGGTGGGTACCTTCGATCGGCACTTAACTTGTTTAGGAATTCGTCTTTTTTACTTTCGAACGTCGGTGAAAGAAAACGACGTTCGTACGTTAAACGTAGATAGAAAGAGAAAGAGAAATAAATAAAGAGAGAGAGAGAGAGAGGAATAGATAGATGGAAAGAAAGAAAGAAAGAAAGATGAAGAAGAAGATGAGAATGAGAAAGAGAAAGAGAAAGAGAGAAGAATACAAATCCAAAGAGAAGAAGATTGTTCTTCTTCGATTTAGCAAAATACGATTTATGCGAACGATCCTGATCGAGATATACCCAACGTGGTCCCCATGAGTTCCCGTGGAGAACGAACGAAGTCTTCTTCTCGACTACTATACTCCTCCTCCTCCTCCTCCTCCTCTTCCTCCTCTTCCTTATTTTTCATCCTTATCCTCATCCTCATTCTCATCCTTTTCCCCATCCTTTTCCATCCTTCTCCTTTGGAATTCCTATCGAGAGTCGGACGAATAAGAAGGTCGCGCCTGGTTTTTCGCCTTTTAACGTAAAACGTTAAAGATCGTAATATGATAGCAAGATAATTTTTCTTTCTCTTTATCCTTTTCTTTTTTTCTTTTTCTTCTTTTTCTTTTTTTCTTTATCGATCGGGTGGATAAAATTGGTAAAAGTTTGTGAATTCTTTGAGAATGATATATAGAACAATGGATATATTAATAGATAGAAAGATTAAAAAAATAAAGAGATATAGATATTTATATATCTATATAAGATAAATGTCTATGTATATAGATATTTTGTATATATAATTGTATAATATAAATATAATATATAGTAAAGAAAGAAATATATATTAGGGTGAATCAAAAATTCATGCATTTTTGTTTTTATTTAATATTTTATTTGTGCATATATAAAGTAATTTTTTGTATTGACTTCAAACAAAAATTGCACTATCCGAAAAACAACAGAATAAACGCACGAACAGAACTGGGTTCGATAAAAATTCGTGCAGTTTTTTAATTATTAATATTTCATTTGCATATAAGGTAATTTTTTGTATTGACTTAAAACAAAAACAAAATTTCACCATCTAAAAACAACAACATGATAAACGTACGAACAGAATTGGTTTGACAAAAATTTGTGCAGTTTTTTAATTATTAATATTTTATTTGTGCATATATAAAGTAATTTTTTGTATTGACTTCAAACAAAAATTACACTATCCGAAAAACAACAGAATAAACGCACGAACAGAACTGGCTTTGACATAAAAATTCGTGCAGTTTTTTAATTATTAATATTTTATTTGCATATAAAGTAATTGTTTATTGACTTAAAAAAACAACACGATAAACGTACGAACAGAACTGGTTCACGAACAAAATATTCGTACGGTTTTTTAATTATTAATATTTCACATACATATATAAAGATTAATTTTTTGTATTGAGACTTTCGAAAAAGCAACAGAATAAAACGCACGAATTTTTGTTTCATCCTAATATATATAAAAATGACCTAATTCCATTTCATTTTCTTTTCCCTTCCTCATCCCCTCACAAAATATTTTTTATGACAACTAACCACCATGGTTACCAACATGACGTTATTATAATTAACACGACAAACAACTGACAACAAATGAACTTAGGTTACTTTCAAAATAAATACTCATATAATTATATAATATAGATAGGTGTGGGAGGGGAGAGGGAAGGAAAAAAAAAATAAGGATCTTTTCCATCGTTAGAAATTCATCGAATGGGTTTGACTTTTGAAGAATTTGTTGTGTAAGAAGAAATTTAAATGGGCCTGATATTTTGAATTTTTACGAATTATCGCAAATTCCACAAACATTGGTCATATTTTATATACATATATAGGTATATGTGTTTTATGTATATATGTATTATATGTATAACTCGTTGTAACGTTTTAGCTTTTAAACGGATCGTTATTTTCTCAGTTGTTGGTACAATGAACGGTTCGGTTGGTTGTTCTCGCGCGTGCGAAACCCATTAGATCCCTTTAATGAGGCGTGAAATGGTAGCTCGGCCATATCGCCACGCGTAACCGTACAATCCGTTTATGTTACTTTGTGTGTTTGAGTATATACATATGTGTGTGTTTGTATCTATATGTATTTGTGCATTGTACACGTCGATATGAACATTGGTGATTTATTTAGAAATTTTTCTTCCCGAATGATCCGTTCCATTTTGTTTTCTTTATTTATTAATTAATTAATTAATTAATTTATTTATTTATTTTCTAATTGGTGTATGTGTGTATACATATGATTTATTAATATTTGAAAAAAAGATAATGTTTAATATTTAATACGCTTTATTGATTTATTTTCTAAATACTTTTACTTTTATTTTATATTATTTTGTTATCTAATATTCAACAAATATTATAATTATTTTTTAATTAATAAAGTGAAAGAGAGTATACTGAATTGTTATTAATTTTAATTAAACACAAGATAATATTATTATGTTAAGAATTTGTAAATAAATTATAAACAACATGGGATTATTCAAATTCTGTCTGTGCATGTTTTTTTACGACTAAACTGAAGTTTTAATTTTAATCATCGTGCTTGACAACAACATTGAAATACTATTCATAGATTTTCAATATTACGATATCTATCCCCACCATTATCATAATTATATTTTTTCTTTTTTTTTCTTGTTTGTTTGCAGAGTGGTGGCCATGGTGGTTGTTGTTACCAGGATGTTTCGCATCCTGGACAAAGTATGTCGAGGAATACGACTCGATCAGAGTTGCAAGATGCGATGCACGCTGCGGTGATAATCATCCGGATGAGGTAAACAAATTTAATCAGATTCCAAAAATATAATGAAAGAAAGAAAGAAAGTAAGAAAGAAAAAGATGAAATAATGAAAAGATTAAACGCATTAAAATTTCAACTCGATCCGACATTTCTTATTCTTCTTTATCGATTTATTTTATTCTTCTAACGATTGGTGGATAGGATGTGATGAGGGGGGACAGAAAAAAAGAAAAAAAAAATAAAAAACTGATGTGTGTACTCATGTACGCACGTACTAAAACGAATCTAACCTCCATAACCTCAAAAATAATTTCAATTTTCCCGCGCATCGTAAATATCGTCAACTTCGTGGTGTCGATTTTTCGGTTGCATCTAACTTCACTTTTACAAAACGCGCGCCAAAAGAAGTATAACTTGAAAAAGAAAACAAATGAATTTAAATTAAGGTGAATTAAAAATTCATAATGATATTTATCGTATTACAAATTGTATTTACCAAATGTATAACAAATTGTTTTTCGTAAAATGTAATATTAATTTAAAAATCAAATATTATATACAACACAAAATATTTTGTGTGTATTATTTAGGTTGAAACTATTTGAAATTTATATTGTGATAAAATCACCGAACCAGTCGCTGGTTATTCTCTTTCTCTCTCTCTCTTTCTTTCTTTCTTTCTTTTTGTATGCGCATACGTACATACGTACACGTGTGTTTTATATAGACACTCTCACGCAGCAAACAAATAAACAAACAAATAAACAAACGAAAGAAACGAAAGAACGAACATAGTAGGTTGGTTAAACTCAAGCCAGAAGCACAGGAGAAGAAGCATGAATCATTCGGCCGTTCGGAATCTTCTTTGTGCACTTTAGGTCCCCGTCTAATTAATTATGCGTGTGTCCCTGAATCCCTGAGTCCACTTGAATCATCGTCACGCTCGAGGATTTATGGTCTCTCGTTTGCTCGCTCGCGGCAGTTGTTGTTGTTGTTGTTGTTGCAATGGTTTTCAAGCTGGAACTTCGAAAATGCTAATCGAGTCCCGAACCCGAACCCAAAACGATCCACGCGAAGTATTTTCGAGGACGAAAGTGTCCTGCCAAGGAGAAAAAAAAATTCTTTCTTTCGATTCTCACAAATAAAATGGTTATATACGTTAAAAAAATAAGTAAAGTAAAGTAAAGTGTAGTTTTATGGGGGAATCTTGGATCTTGTCTTACAATCTTATTCCTTAACTTTATTTTCTTATCTCTTATCTTTATCTATTATTTATCTATTGATTCTTTATCCTTTTCTTTTTTTTTTTATTTCATTTTATTAATCATCTTGTTTATAGATAATTTTTATCTAATTGAAATTCGATAATTGTAAAACGTGTTTTATTAATTATTATTATTACGACGTTTTTGTGTTTAAAATTATGATTATTATTTTATTTTTATAAATATTTAACATCACACATTTTTTTTCCCATTTATTTTCTTTTTTCTTTTCTCCCCATGTTAAATCATAAATTTAATTATAAAACATGTATACTTTTGAGAGATAATTATGAATTATAGTTTGCTAATAGTAACACAATTATAGGTACCTTTTATTTTGACTTACGATTAGGGGTGACGTTAGTTTTAATTATAATTATTATTCACTTTAAATAAAAAATTAAAAATATAGTTATAATCACAATATATACTACTTTTTCCTAATGTAAAAATAAAAGATAGAATTATGAGTTATAGTTTAGTAATAGTAACACAATTACACGTACCTTCTAACGATTATATATATAGGTGATGTTAGGTTTAATTGTAATTATTATTTATATTTTATAAATACTTAACATCACATCTCTGCCCCACTTTAAATAAAAAATAAAAAATCTAATAATAATCAATATATACTACTTTTATCCAATATAAAAATAAAAGATAGAATTATGAGTTATAGTTTAGTAATAGTAACACAATTACACGTATCTTTTATTTTGACTTACGATCAGGTGACTCCAATAAGTTATTGATGCGAAGGTTTATTGCTAATACTTTCTCTCTCTCTCTCTCTCTATATATATATATCTATCTATCTATCTTTAAATGTTTCTTTTTTTCCCCCTTTTCTGCTGCATCACGTTTGCAATGATTCAGGCCATCGGTAGTATAGTATAAAGGGCTATGACGAAGGTGAAAGAGATAGCCCTGGGAGCTTTGACTGGCGGGTGGCAATAAAGTCTCCAAAGTAATAGCCTATAAAAGCTTACACCAGTAACGCGTTACGCGAGTTCCAATGCTACGGACTCCCTTTTACTCATCTCTTTTTTTTTTTTTTTTTCTCTCTTATTTATATTTTTATTTTTTCTTTTTTTCTTTTTCCCCCTTTCTTTCTTTTTCTTTCTCTTTCTCTCTATAAGCGGACTAGAAACGTATCTTCCGACATTATCGAAAACAGGTTCTTCTTATTCCTACTACTTCTACTGACGATCAATCTTTCCGATGACATTAAATCTTACACCGTTTGCTCTTTGAAAGAAAATCTCACGAAACGTCGGCAAAAGATCATCTAATACTTTACGGTATATTAGTAATAGATAAATCATTAAGTAAACATATATATATATATACTTTACCTTTATCGAAAAGTTTGAAGTACACTTACTTCATTTATTCCACTTGTGTACAATCATTTTGTGATATTAAATCTTACATCGTAAAAAAAGATGTAATACTTTACGGTATATTAGTAATAGATAGTAATTAGATAAACATATATATAATTCATATATATAGATATATACTTTACCTTTATCGAAAAGTTTGAAGTACACTTACTTCATTTATTCTACTTGTGTACAATTAATTTTGTGATATTAAATCTTACATCGTAAAAATGATCTAATACTGTACGGTATATTCGTAATAGATAGTCATTAGTACCTGTATCGAAAAGTTTGAAGTACACTTACTTCATTTATTCTACTCGTGTACAATTATTTTGTGCTATTAAATCTTACATCGTAAAAATGATCTAATACTTTACGGTATATTAGTAATAGATAGTAATTAGATAAACATATATTTAATTCATATATATATACTTTACCTGTGTATTAAAAAAAAGTTGGATACACTTCATTTATATTTATACGCATTTCTGTACAATTATTTTATGACATTAAATCTTACACCTTTTGGTCTTTGTAAAACTCATTAAATGTCGGTAAAAGATTATCTAATAACTTACGGTATATTAGTAATAGATAAAACATTAAGTAAGCATATATATATATATACTTTATCTGTAAAATGTTTGAGTACACTTACCTCATTTGAATTTACACATACTTACGTACAATGTATAAAGTTTCAATTTGTTAATAATTTATTCATATTAAATATCTCACACAAGTTCATATAAATTAATACAGTTTTACTCAAATTTATGATCGATAATGGTATAATATATTTGCGTTATTAATTAGATTGTAAACAACTATCGTTAATGAATACTTTATTTAAATTGATCGAAGTTAACCGTTCCGTAAAAGATCCATCGATCTTGGTTGCAATTTATTCAGTTGAAATTTTTCTTTCGTTACAATATCGATTGAGTGTCTAAAAATCTTGAAAGGTTGTTCTTCCAATATTGCAAAGCAACATAATATATAAATATATATATATGTACATGTATATATATATATGTGTATGCGTGCATAAGCATAATCGTTAAATTAAATTTACATATACATATATATATTGCATGTATGCACTTCAACTCAATCTATCACGAGCATACGTCAAAATCGGACTTCATTTCTTAGCACGTTGAATTATGAAGGTCCCTGGGTAAGATTGTATGTGTGGCAATGCCAGGAATGAACTTCGCAAAGTTTATGGTTGCTCGCTGTTGGAATTGGAAAACGTGTTAGCTTCTTCTGCAGAGACATACTTCAAAGTAGCAAGGTTAACGTAGGGAAGTTGTTGGGGCTCGATTGCTTCGTCATTCTTTAAAAAAAGATAAAATGTTTCTCCTCTTCTTTTCTTCTTTTTCTCTCTCTCTCTCTCTCTCCATATATATATATATACTTCATTCTGGTATAATCTTCTTTAGTTGTGTTCGTTTCATTTCGTTAAACATTTTCGGTATAACCTTAACACTTCAATTTCAATATAAAATTTAACCCTTCTTTGCATGATTTATTCTTTTTTTTTTTAAATAAATCAGGGTGATGTAATTAATGCTCTAGATTAAAGGAAAAATATTTTAAAAAATTCTAGTGCTATTTTTTGACAACTGCGTTTTGTTGTACGCAATAGTCGCTTAAAAAGTTGCCAGCAACAACAAATATACAGTACAAGGGTTTTGAGTACCTTTTTTTGTTGACTAAATATTATGATTGAAATTTCCATCATCATGCAAAGAAGGGTTAATGGATATATTTGTACGATGGAATGTGTTATTTACTTCAAAAAAAAAAAAAACAGAAAAAAAAGAATCCGTTAAACGAAATCGTTCTTTACGATTTAGTTGCAAGAAACATAAGCGGAAGAAGAAGTAGTATTAAAAAAAGAAAGAAAGAAAGAAAGAAGATAAACGATAACCGATGATCGAAGATTGCTCATCTCTCAATCAAAAGTTGCTGTACAACTTTATGGTTACTATAAGGCTACCCTTAATATCTTCTTTCCTTTTGATATTGCATTGGAGAGTTTATGTTGACCTCTTCTCAAAGTAGAAAGAAAGAAGCAAAGTAAGAGAGAGAGAGAGAGAGAGAGAAAAGAAAAAAAGGAAAAAAAAAAAAATAAGAAAAAGAAAAGGTGGTGGTGGGGGGGGGGGGAAGGAAGAAGAAGAAAAAAAAACAGGAGGAACGGCGGTTACTTCTTCGCTTGAAAGTTATTCATTTCCGCGACAGGTAAAAAATTGACCCGGCATGAATCACCATACAATTTCGTTAACAATGTTGCTTGGGGGCCAACGAGGGCGGTCCAAAAGTTTCTTGGACACAAACTTCATTAATTTACCCTCTTGGAAATTACAGACTATCTTCGCGCGACGAATCCTTTTATAAAGAGAGAAAGAGAAAGAGAGAGAGAGAGAAAACAGGGGAGGGGTGGGGGAGAGAGAGAAAAAAAAAAGAAAGAAACCCTCGGTAAGAAAAATCGAATACGAAAAGATAAAAAGGTGAGGCCGAAGAAAGAAAAAGAGAAATAGAGATTGAGATTTCTGCCGATCTGCCTCGTTAATGGCGCCACGATCGGACGTCATCGAGACACAAATGGAACGGTGATAAAAGCTTCTTCTTCTTCTTCTTCTTCTTTTTTTTCTTTTTCTTTTCTTTTCTTTTCTTTTTTCTTTTCTTCTCAACCCGATCGTGATTATGAATTGATGCAGAAGATGATGAAAAAAAAAAAAAAAACACCATACACATATGCACACACACATGCGATAAGAAAACGAAGAAGAAGAAGATAATGGAAAAAAGGAACCCAAAAAAAGATACATTGAGGTTTATGTGAATGGTGGAAGAAGATGATGAAGTTGAGTGGGGCAACGAAAAGAAGAAAAAGAAGAGAGAGAGAGAGAGAGAGAGAGAGAGAGAGAGAGAGAGAGAGGGTTTCGAAGTCTCTTCGAACGAAGTTGCACAAACGAAATATCACGAAAGAACACGAAACGTTCTTTTATCATTCAAATTAGGAATGGGGGAAAAAAAAAAGAAAACCGAGAAAGAGATACATTGATGTTAAATGAATGGGGGAAGAAGATGGTGAAGTTGAGTAGGGCAACGAAAAAGAAAAAGAAAGAAAGAAAAAAAAAGGTGAAGAGGGGTGGCGGGGAGGGGGCGGGGGGTTTCGAAGTCTCTTCGAACTAAATTGCACAAACGAAATATCACGAAATAACACGAAACGTTCTTTTATAATTCAAATAACGAATTCGCGGTAAGGTATTAAAGTTTTCGGTTTAGTTAAAGTATTGCTGCGTTATGGGTCGGAGCGGTAACCCTTTTGGAAGTCTACTTCGTTAACTTCGTTCCTTTCTTCTTCTTCTTCTTCTTCTTCTTTTTTTTCTTTTTATTCTTTTGCTTCTTCTTCCTTGTAAGTTCTCTTCCTTCTGGTTCTTCTTCTTCTTCTTCATCTTATTTATCTTCTTTTTCTTCTTTACTTCTCCTTCTCATTCCCATCACCACCATCACCACCACCATCATCACAATCTCTTTCTCTTTCCTCTTCTTATTTTTCTTTTATACTTCTCTCGAGAAATCGAAGGTCGTGAACCAGCGTGCACCTTTTTTTTCCAACATAATGCAAGACCTTCTCTCCTAATGGTTGAATTTTATTTCTCTTTCTTTCTTTCTTTCTTTTTTTTCTCGTTTAGTTCGATCGATTTCAGTTAAGATAGTCCCGATTCTACCATCAAATATTTCGTATAATTTTTTCTTTTTCATTTATTTAGTTTTTTTGTTTCGGTTTGTTTCTTTTTAAAGGAAGTCATCACGGTGTACTTGTCTTCTGGATTTGTGTCCTTTATTGCAAGGACAACGTTCAACAGACGACATGATTATTTTCTATTGTAAAAATGAGAAGAAAAAATTTATATGCGAGTGATACACACTTATTTAGATTTTAGTTTTTATTACGTAGTCAACGTTAATAAAATTAATTCACGCGTTTTCAACTTGTCTGCTGTTCCTCCCCTTTTCTTTTTTGTTTTTCTTTTTTTCTTTCTTTTCTTCTCTTTTTATGCTACTCAATCTTTTAACTCGACTGAAATTGCAACTTTGTTCGATGAAATGAAGATAATGCTACTCGTTGTTGTAAGCGTCAAGAAGAAAGTAAACGTGTTTTAAAAGATAATGAATTACATTATACGTGGGGATTGATAACGTTTAACTTCCTGCCTTGAAACAAGAACCCAATAATCATTTACAATTCTTATATTTTTACCTGAGTGTTTTCATTTCTGACAAAGTAAAATGTTACGATAGAAGAGGAAAAAACAATAGATGATTTTAATAAGGTAGTGAAAGTATAAAGTTCAGAAAACAACAATGTTGATCAGAATATCTTCATAGCAAATTTCATTAACAAATTCGAATTATCAATTAGAGATAACAGATGTTACGATATAGAAGAAGAAAACCAGGAAACAAAAATAGAAGATATTAATTGGATGGTGAAAGTATAAAATTTAGAGAACAATGTTGATCAGACAGAGTATCTTCTAGTATTTGCATACCAAATTTAATTGACAAGTTCGAATTATCAAGTAGAAATAGTAGATGTGTGTGTGTGTTACTATAGAATAAGAATCAAAAAATAGAATAGTGAAAGTACAAAATTCAAAAGACAACAATGTTGATCAGAGTATCTTCATAGCAAATTTCATTAACAAG
>JACGWG010000024.1:1259820-1288110 GCA_023678865.1 Polistes exclamans | reverse complement strand
ACAACAATGTTGATCAGAGTATCTTCATAGCAAATTTCATTAACAAGTTTGAATTATCAAGTAGAAATAGCAGATTTTACAATAGAACAATAAAAAAATAGAAGATATTATTAGAGTAATAAAAGTATGAAGTTAAAAAAACAATGTTGATGAGAGTATCTTCATTTCAAATTTCATTAACAAGTTTGAATTATCAAGTAGAAATAGAAGAGAGATTTTACAATAGAACAATTAAAAAATAGAAGATATTATTAGAGTAGTAAAAGTATGAAGTTGAGACAACAATGTTGATCAGAATATCTTCATTTCAAATTTCATTAACAAGTTTTAATTATCAAGTAGAAATAGCAGATGTGTGTTACTATACAATAAGAATAAAAGAATAGAAGATATTATTAGAGTAGTGAAAGTATGAAGTTGAGAGAACAATGTTGATCAGACAGTAGTCTTAGTATCTTCATAGCAAACTTCATTAGCTGGTCAATGGCCCCCAGGGCGATCACCGATGTCGAGTGAACCAAGCACGCGTTCTCTTCTCTCTTTTATCTCTTTCTCTCTTTCTTTATACATTGCTCGTAAAAAGTAGGCCAATAAGTAAGCGAACCAGTTTCTTCGACCGTTCGAATGATATATGCCTCTTCTGCGACAGCCAGGACAGTCCAAGCGAATACCCTGGGTCGTTTCTGAACTACTAACGCTTAAAACGTTCCAGGATTTCCTTCATTGAACCTTTATCTAGATAAAGGAAAAGATAAAAGAAGAGAAATGGATAAAATAAGTGGTGCTAGTTGTGATGGTGGTATTGGGTGGGTGGTAAAAAGGGGGAAATTCGTAAAACGATATATTTCTTTCTTTTTTTTGTCCTTTTTTTTTTTTCTTTCTTTTCTTTCCTTCCCTTTTTATTTTATTCATTCTATCTTTTTCTTATTTCTTTTGGAAAAGTCTTACGTATTCTTTTTAACACATATAAATCTTTTCCCATGTTGAACATTGAATCGTTCCGAGTCATTGATCGTAAACGAGAATAAACCTTTGTTTCTTTTTTCTTTTTTTTTCGGATACTTTCGACTAAATATATTTACTTGCATCCATTAACAAACGAATAAAAGTTACATTTGTTTTTATTCCCTTTTTTTTTATTTTGGAATTATATTATAATACACACACACATACACCTTGTGTCTCATCTTCCTGTGTTCGAAAACAAATATTGAATATTAGATAATGAAAAAGAAATGTTTGATTTTGTATTATGATACGAAAGTTCTTATTTTTTTTCTGTTATTAAATAAATGAATTTAATAAAGCTTCTACTACTGCTACTACTGCTGTGTGTGTGTGTTATTTAAAAAAATATAATATATGAACGCGTACAAAGAGTCGAAGATTAATTTTATTTTTTTAATTTCTTTTAATAATATTATATACCCCTTTGAAGTCAAATTAATAAGGAGACATACCGTATTTTTAATTAAATCCCAAATCAAAATTATAAACCTACACGAAGCAGATGATGATTGGACACGCGAATAGGTATGAATATTTTTTTTTCCTGCGTTTCTCCCTTTTCAGCGCATACTTTTTTTTTTTTTTTTTTTTAAAAACTCTTGATTTCGGACAGTAAAGTATCTTTATATTAAGATAAGGGAAAAAATATATCTGTTTTTTTTTTTCTTTTTCTTCTCAACTGTATCGCATTACAAACTAACTCGTAAGATAATAATCTTCGTTTTGAAAACGATCGTTGCGGTGAGTTCTCGTTTTAGTTGGCCATTTCGGAACATCGAAATCGGTTTCACGCCGGGATAAGGAACGATCAAAAAAGTGGAAGGACGAACGATAACCTACAAAATGATCTTCCGGAATATGTTAACTCTGTCGAATTATTTTCATTTTTATTTTTACATTCTTATTTCGAGAAAACGTTCAACGTTGCCATCGTATAATGTATACTTTTATCTCTCACGGGTTTCAACTTGATCTTTTGGGAATTGTATTTGAAAAAAACAAATTAAATAATTTAAAAAAAAAAATGTAACTATATATATAGTTATATATACTATAATATTATATTATAAATTATATTATATTATTATATTATTGCATATAATTGAGCTGTTTATTTTGAAAGTGACATAAGTCAGTTTTTTCAGAAAAAATTGAGTTAATGGCAACACTAATTACAATTGAACGATATCTTTTCATTTTCAATAAAAAAAAAAAATATTTGTATTCAGAAGAAAATATTGTTATATCATATTTTTGTTTTCAGTGTATGGAAAATTGTTTGGCATCGAATTACACGAAACCTGGTTATTGTCCTGAAAGTGCTTTTATGTCACCCTTCGAAGCTGTTTGTTTGATTGCTTGTGACAGCGATTCACGTTGTCCAGATTTGACCAAATGTTGTTCACACGATTGTGGTGTCACGTGTATGCATCCTGTCGGTTTGGATAATATAACTGGTAAATTAATATAATCCCAATGATGTTTTTTTTGAAATATTATTATATGTGACATTTAATTATATTTAAAAGATTGTGAAATTATTTTGCACGAATATATTCATTAAATAATATTGTTCAAATAAAACCTAATTAAATATCTTTATAATTCGAATTATCATATTAATTATTATTATTATACCGAAAAATATAACTTCACAAAGTTTGCAATAAATTAAATATTATAATATTATATTATTATAATTATTATAACTGGTAAATTAATATAATCCCAATGATGTTTTTTTTTTTTTATTAATCACGTATTATTATATGTGACATTTAATTATATTCAAAAGATTTTCAAATTATTTTGCACGAATATATTCATTAAAAAGTATTGTTCAAATAAAACCTAATTAAATATCTTTACAGTTCCAATTATCATATTAATTATTATTATTAAACCGAAAAATATAACTTAACAAAGTATGCAATGAATTAAATATCAGTTTTATATATATTTTTGTGTTTTTATTTTCAGATTTACCACCGATTCCACAAAATCTTCAGATAAGACAGCAAAAAAGTAATCTCATACATTTGACATGGCGAAATATTGGACAAGTATATCCTAATTTGTCCGTTAATAGTGACGTCAGATATTTAATCGAGGAACGTCATCTCCTCGGTCCACGTTATTTAGAATCAAGATTGAGTTCTTGGATAGTTAGGCATGTTTCTACGAAACCTCACGCAACTCTTCGGGGTAGATTGAAGACCGGTCATTGGTATCAATTTCGTGTTGCTGCTATCAATGGGAACGGTTCTAAAGGTTATTCTCAACCCTCGAGACCTTTCAAAACGAAAGGTAAATTCAAATGAAAATAATTTCCCTTTTTCTCTTTTTTTTTATTTAAACAAAATTTAAAAATTACGATTTAAATTGTTCCAAAACGATTCGCAAACTAATGAACGAATTATCAATTGAAATATTATTATTATATGTTAAGTATAGTTATGTTATTTATTTGATTTTTTATTGAACTTAATTTACAATCGATTATCGTGCACATTTCATCAAAATGAGAGAGTGAATGAGAGAGAAAATTTTGTTTGCCTTTCCGACCCTTTCTCCTTATTTCAAAACCGGTTTTTATTTAAATTTCAAAAGTAGTAGACACATTGAATAAGCTTGACTGATAATCTGAAAAAATAATTATTAAATTTAGAATTGTTTTATTATATTTTGTTCTAATTATATATATATATATATAAATATAATTTATAATATATATAAAATATAATATATATTAAATATATATTAAATATAATATTAAATATATATTAATATATAATAATAATATTATATATAATAATAATATTAAATATATATATATTTTTACCTGTACGAATGAAGGTAAATTCAAATCGATGTTTTCGCAAAAAGACAATTGACATTTCATTGTATTCGTAAACATTATTACTTTGAAATTTTGTTTAACCGGTAATTCGCATGAATACCATCCTCCGTGGAACGCGTCTTCGGTAAAGTTGGAACCCTACAAATAATACGATTAAATATTTTTGGAAATTCAATCAAATTAATGAACAAACAAAAATTGTTTATCCTACTAACAGCTTCGAGAAGTTCCTGTATATAAAAACAAATCATATATATTTGTAATACAGCAACAATAGCGTAAGATACTATCACACATCCTTCCATGTTCACTGTCATGTTCTAAAAATACATAATTACAAATACAATTTATAATTTTTAATAATATTTACATATTATTCGCGTTATATATATATCTCGTAAAAAATTTCCTTTACAAATTTTTTATTCATTATTTTTTTTTTAATAAAATATAAATGTGTGTGTGTGTGAAAATTTGATATATAAATAATATTTATATAAAATTAAACACACACATTTGTAATTTAATATTTTTTTTATTCAAATTTTCTGAAATATCGTGGTTTGTTTTTTTTTTAATTTAAAATCAAATTAAATTGTACAAAAAGAAAAAATGATTTACCTCTACCAGCATGAAACTTAAAAAACAAAATCGTAATACACTATCCAAATGTACGATACAAACGTTGAACGATATTATTTTTTTCAGCGTGTTAGTTGCTCTATCAACAAAAAAAAAAGAAGATTCCTATAACATTGTTTCATTAAAATATATTTATTCAATTGAATTGAAAATAAATGTATAATTACCGAACAACGATCGAATGATGATGCAACAATGAATTCAATTCTTTATCAATGTTTTCATATTTAACAGAATTATTATTATCCATTTGAAATATCCGACCCATTTGTATTCTCAAATATTTGTATTGTGACGTAAGCAAAAGTATCAAATTCAACGTGTATACATCCGTACTGACTTTTTTAAAAATCAAATAACCAATACCAAAGATTTCTAATATAACACTGATGATAAAAATATTACGTGAAATAGGTTCGTTTGTTAAACTAATCGGTAAAACGTAATCCTCGTGTACGAATTCTTCTTTTTGATAAATCGTTATCAATGGCCTTGATACCCATAGAACAGCCATACAAACTTCGGTCATCGTATAAAATTTTAATAATTTTTCTACCGGTCTTATATAAGTTAAAACAGTATTTTGAAATAATTCATTATCCAATGATAAAAGATAATCGTAATAATTGATCAATCGTTTTATTAAATGTCTTTGACTATACATGTTTGATAAATTTAATAATATTTCACAACTGATTATCATATTACTCGTACTATTTCTCAATGCTGATTCCAAAGATACTCGAAATATACCATAAAAACATGCACAAATGTGTATCAATAATATTATCCATGTAAACGTAACGTAAACTTTTGTTAACAATGTTAATTCCGATTTTTTCGAATTCATTGGTAAAACATTTCCCGATAGTATATTAATTAATGCGTTCCATCGATTGATCTTACGAAAATTAATATTACTCATGGTATATATATATATAATAAGAAAACGATTGAAATGACGATTGGTTGAATATTATTTCAATATGGTTATTTACCTTCTTATAAGAACATTTCAAAAATTCGATTATTATTAATAATTCTTATCATTTTTCAAGAATAAGATTTCACATAAACACGTGTTACTATAGATTTATTTATTATTTCATATAAACTTATGGTTTCTTGCTATTGAAATATGCACGTTCAAATGATTAACAATTATCTTTAAACGTTTCAAACGTTCGAATGTTTAATTATTAAAAAATAAAGAAAAGAAAGAGAAGAGAAATGTCCCCGTTCTCGACAATCGTTGAATATTATATGTGTGAATGAAAAAAAAAAAAGAAAAAAATGAAATGAAATGATTAACAATAATTTCTCGTATAAAAAAAAAAAAAAAGGTACATTTTAATCGATCGTACACGTCCTTTAATCGTTTATAACTTTACTCGATTATTATCGGATATTTTATTAATGAAAGATGAAAGGTTTGTCATTTAGTTTCCTTTGATATCATTATTATTGTTATTATTATACGTAAAAATCGATAGGGACAGGTTAAAGACTCCTCGTGTCGTCGGTAAAAATAAAAAATGAAACAATTTTCTTACTTCCAGAACCACGGAATCCTAAAGAACCACAGAACTTAACCCTGTCAGGAGCACGTTTGATTGGTGGCAAATTAAGAATCAATCTTCGATGGGTTAAACCAACATCGGACGTTCCCATAACATTTTACAAAGTTTTTTGGAGTCGACGGATCAATAGTCCAACCAATGATTCTGTATTAGTTTTTCATAGGACTGTTAGAAAGGTATTTAACGTAATTGCATAATTGCATAATTGCATACTTTCTTACTTTTTTTCTCTTTTTTATTTTTACAAATTTTTATTTAATGATAATCCCATTCAAATATAAATTTCCATTGGAAATGTTAAGAGAAAAAATATTTCACTATATTCCATTACCTTTTTTCTTTTTTTTCAATTTATTCATATATTTATATATATAATTGAAAAATTTTTAACTTTGTTTAAAGAATTGCATAATTGCATACTTTGTTACTTTTTTTTTTTTTTTTTTTTCTACAAATTTTTATTCGATGATAATCCCATTCAAATATAAATTTTTATTGGAAGTGTTAAGAGAAAAAATATTTCACTATATTCCATTACCTTTTTTTTTTTTTTCAATTTATTCATATATATTTATTTAATATTGATATTTTTGAATTAGTATTAAAACAAAATATTCGAGAAATAAATTATTGACTTTGTTTAAAAAAGACAAAAAAAAATACTAAATTCAAAATAAAAGCGTTAAATCTTTACAAATTTGATAGAAAAAAAAGTATGGCACTTACCATGAGAATCCAATGTTAATGCTAATAGAAAAGAAACAAAAAAAAAATGAGATGCTAGCTTCTTTTAATTATTTTTTTTTTTTTTGAATGAACAAAAATTCGAAAACTTTTGTCACAGGATAAAACTTGTTACGAGTTAAAGAACTTGGAACCGAAATGCCAATACTTTCTTCAAGTTCAAGCAGTTGCTTTATATGGCGGAAGACGTTTGGCATCTAGAAAAGCATCTAAAGTTTTCAACGCTACGGATTATATGGCTTTTGGTAAGAACTAAAAGAATTTTCTTTTCTATTTCTTTTTTTCTCTTGTTTTTTTTTTTTTCTTTTATTTTTTTTCCCCACATTTAATTGTTCTTTTTTCTTCCTTCTTCTACTTCTTCTCACATTTTTTTTATTTAATTCTTTATTATTATATATATATATAATTATTTTTATTATCAACAATTATATATATTTTATTTTATTTTATTTTCTTCTTCTAAAATTTTAAATAATTTCTTGCGGAACGAATGATTAAAAAAAAAAAAAATAGAAAGAAGGAAAAATATGTAAAATAACTTCTTCTCACATTTTTTTTTTGAATTCTTTATTATTATATATATAATTATTTTTATTATTAACAATTATATATGTTTTATTTTATTTTATTTTCTTCTTCTTCTTCTTCATCTTAAATCTTAAATAATTTCTTACGAAACGAATAATTAAAACAAAAAAAACAAGAAAGAAGGAAAAATATGTAAAATAACTTCTTCTCACATTTTTTTTTTTAATTCTTTATTATTATATATATATATAATTATTTTTATTATTAACAATTATATATATTTTGTTTTATTTTATTTTATTTTCTTCTTCTTCATCTTAAATCTTAAATAATTTCTTGCGGAACGAATAATTAAAAGAAAAAAAAGAAAGAAGGAAAAATATGTAAAATAAATGATCGAAGAAATGCGTACTTTGAATTGAAGCCGACATCGGGAGACGTTCTCGCAGATGCGAAAGGTATCAAGGTGGTCTTCACGTAAGAAAAATGATTTGTCATTGCGGTGACGTTAAGGTACGTTTGGTATGGCCGATGAATCAAGATGCAAAAATGTATAACGTCAGTTGGAAAGAAGAATCATGTTCGTCGATCTACGATGATACAATTGAAACAAAAAAAAGATTACTGTGGAAAGCTATTCAGGTAATATAATATAATCATTTTATTCACATTCGAATTATTATTCACATATTTCCACCTACAAATATTTTATTTAATATATATATATATATATATGTGTGTGTGTATATATAAAAAGCAAAATTAATTTATCAATAACTTGACAAAATAATATTTCGTGTTGTATAGATTATAATAATATTAAAATAATATTTATAATTAAATACAAGGTTAAGACGATAATAATAATCGAACACATTTAAAATAATATATTTCATTATATTATATATAATAAGTTTGAATTAGTTCTGAATCATTAATATCGCGTATCAATAAATTATATTTGTTTGTTTTATAAATATATCGATTATTTTTATATTGAACATTATTGATTTAATAAATAACTAACAGTAAGTCTTATCATTTTTAGTATTTGTCTTATTGATAAACTAAAATAAAAAGATATTTATTTTTATACACGAATGTGAGATATCGTCTGACCATATATTTGTTTTAACTACTTACAGTTCACACATTCATATATATATATATATTGACGTTTAATCGATTGTAACTACTCGAACGATTTATTATTCCAAGTATCGAGATTATTTTTATTTCACAGACTCCTCACTATGATCTACGTCATCTTAAACAAGATTGCACTTATACCGTCAATGTTAGAAATTTATATAACAATGATAAAATAGACGAGCATGGTACAAGCATAGAATTTTTCGCAACCGGATGTCAACAGGATCGTGATGAAAAAAGATGGAAGTATTCGAGTAATAAGGGAGCACAATGTAAAAAAAAATCATCCAAAAGTAAAAAGTATATTTCAACTGACGATAACGATGATTCCGATTAAAACATTTTCAACATCAACAATACATATATATATATATATTTTCAAGCAGAACAATTCACATCGTATTATATTATTAATTATTTTACAATGTTATATAAATATATAAATATATATATTATATATATTATATATTTATAAGAGTCCATTTATTTTGATAGTGATAACTAACTTCATTTTTTATTTTATTCCACGAAATGTTTTTTTTTTATTACAATTAACTTTCAAATGTTATTACGTTCAACAACAAAAATAATATTTCAGTGGACTTAGACTACATTCAAAATAAATGGTTCTATATATATATATATATAGAGAGAGAGAGAGAAGATATAAAATATAGATGAGTCAGGGAATTACCATAATTCTTATATATTTTTTGTTTTGTTTTTTTTTTTACAATGGTTTCGTACTTAAAATGCATGATTTCGTTCTTAAAGTGTGTGTGATAATACATATTGATATTTTTCTTAGGAAAAAATTGTCTTTACATTTATAAATACGGTTATGGTGTATCGTATTAATTAAACTTTCTTATTGTATTTTTTTTTTTTTTTTATTATTATTATTATTTACATCGTTGTTTGTTATGGCACTTAATTTTATAGTACAATGTATTACGAAATAAGTGATCGATATATAAGTATATTATATATAAAATATTCGTTTATATATATATAATGTGTATGATAAAAAAAAAAAAAGCACACACACAATATTTTCTTATCAGATAATAATTAATAAGCGCATAGATCGTGAATATTTTTTTATACGACGCGATATTATTATATAGTACTATTATCTTTTTATATATATATATATATATATATATATGTTATATATATAAAAAGAAAAGGTAAAATGGCACGTTCAATATAAGTAATATATTTTTTTGTCGAATGTTTGTTTTTTTTTTTTGTTTGTTCTTTTTTAAATGTTAAGTAATATAAAACGTATTATTAACTATATATATATATATATTCCTTTTTTTTTTGTTCTCTCTATTATATAAAATATATTCTCATTATTTGGCACTTTATTATCATGGCACATGAAGTGATTATCTTTGGTTACTATTATCAAAATAATTTCATTAACAAATTTCTCTTATCCCTTAAATTAATATATATAAAAAAAGAAAAAGGAAAACAAATGCATAATTTTTTTCTTTCGGCGAACAATAATATACGTCCCGGTTAAATAAATATTACCAATAATAACAATAAAACGAGATAACTTTCCCAACCAACAAAAAAAAAAACAGAAAATACACTTCGCTTGTATGCATTTTACATTTTATAAGAAAAAAAAAAAAAAAAGAAAAAAAGAGAGAAAAATGCGTATACTCATCAGTCTCTCTTTTTTATGTTTTTTTTTTTTTTAGGATCATCGTAATTTTTTTTGGTATATGGTTATTGGAAACAATTATGATAATCTTACGAATAATATGTAATAAATAATGAGAAATACGTTTAAGAAAAAATGATTTCTCGGAGCGGATGAACATCCTGGCATATTATAATAAATTTTTCGATTACCGACACTTTGGGTTGGTCGATAATTAAATTTCAATGTTCCATTGGGCGATTCGATGCTTTGTAAAATTTCCAACTAAAAAAAAAAAACCAATTTCAATTATTAATAATAATAATAATAATAATATTAATAATACAAAATTTATATATTATTTATCACATTGTTTTTCTTTCATCTTACGATTAATATTTTCAATATATTATATTATATTTGATTTAATAATAATAATAATAATAATAACTTACTTGTTCTTCGGATACCGTAAGTTTTTCTTTCATTATTAGCCACGTAACTACTTCTTTACAATCAGGTGTGGTCAATGATCCTTCGTACGTGTAATAATTCTTACGATTTTTTGGAATAAGTAAATCAGGTATTAATTCACCGTTAATTCTTACGAAACTACCACCAATCCATTCTGTTACTAATTTTGCTCCACTTATTATTGGATTTAATCCTTCGTTATTATTCTCACCGATCTACAATATTATTAACAATGATAATATATGTTTTATTCTCTTCTTTATTTTTTTTTTTACCCTCCCCACCACCACCACCATTTTTTTTTCATTTTTTAACACGTTCGCGAAAAGATGTTTTATTTTTTAAAAACTAATTATCATATTAGTAATGGCGATTAAATATAATATTTTGTAATAGTAATTATTAATCGTTATATTAAATAAATGTTTTATTTATTTATTACTATGAAATGAATAATAATTAGAAAAATAATATTGAGAATATATATATATATATAAAATAAAATGAATAATTATTGTTGTTTGAAAATTTGAATAACATTCGTGTTATTTTTGCATACAGGATGAAAATGAATGCATTCAGTTTCGCGAACGTGTTAAAAATAATTCAAGCATTGCGATGCAATTGTTTGTTTTCTATCGTATTTATAAATATCTGACATAGTATATATATATATATTTTTGTTTGTTTATTCTTTCAAATTGGTATATATTCTAATAAAAATAAAAAAAAAATTTCTCTTTTAAAAACTGGAAAACATTAAAATAGAAAAATGTGTAATGGTATTTACCTCGAATAAAATAGTTAACACAACCAAACCATTTTTGTGTTCGGAAGCAACAAGGTCATTAATGTAATCGTCGTTGTAATGAACGAGATGTAATTCCAATGGATAACGTTTATCATCAATGGTGTGTTCGGATTCCCAATGAAAATGCATTTGAACGAATGTATAATTTGCCGAAAGGTGTTTGATTTCCAATTGCATTGGATACTCGAAGAGATCTACTCTTACTGTTGGAAAGAAATAGAAATAAAAAAGAAATATAATAATTTTAAACAACAAACAAAACAAATATTCAAATGAATATTCTCATGGGAGATATACATATTGATCATTTATTTATTTATTAATTATTATTCTATTTAATCTAAAATTGAACACACACACATACAAACAAAGACACATAGATTTGAATATTGATCATAAATAATATTGTTTACGTACTTGTATGTCCAGAATTAGTAACCTTTCCAGTAAACGGATGATCGTATCTAATAAATTTTAATTCACCAAAATCTTTATTTATCGTATTTTTTGTTAATATATTAATCGGTGATTGTTGTTTTCCCGTTGAACACGTTCCTGGCCATTTACTGGGTTCTATATAAAAAAAGAAAAAGAAAATAAATGAATAAAACAATATATTACGAATATAAAATTTATCTTTTTAAATGTCTTTCATATAATATCTATGAAATTAAAAATACTAATTGTTATAATAATCATATTATTTTTATACAAATGTTTCATATATTTATCAATTAAAAATACAAATTGTTAATCGAATTTCTTTCTTTATTTTTTTTTTTCTAGATTTTTCTTACATAATGTGAAATTAAAAATACAAATTGTATATATCAAATTTGATAATCATCGTAAACGTTCAATCTTACAAACAATTAATCGATATATTATATCGATATGTTATATTTATGTTAGAGTTTTATTTGTTAATACAATTACATGTAGCTAAATTTATATTCAAACTAGAGAAAAATGTTGATGACGATTTTTCTAAAAATAGAATCATAGTTATGAAATAATGACACGCAGGATATTATTCTTAGTGTCACTTTATTTATCAGGATTTATATTCGCGCGAAGAGAAAATTAACAATTAAAACATTTGAAAAAATAGTATTTGTTTAAATTAATATAAAAAGAGTCACGTTCACTTAAGAACGTGACTACGTGTCGTTACGAGAAAAATATTATAATATATCGAATTAAAATACTCTTACTTCATATATATACTGACGTATATAATACTTATTAATATTTATCAACGATCATACACATCGTTTATAAACAAAACATTATAGTAAGATAATTTCATGAATAATTGATTGAATTTAATGAAAAGAAAAAAGAATACAAAAAATATTCTCTTACAAATTTTTATCTATCTATTTTATTTTATTTTATTTTTTATTGTTATACATATAATCTATCATAAAACGATAATTAATCGAAACAAGAAAAAAATACAAGAAAAAAAATATATATATGTTACATTATCGAGAACAAATCGTTCTACTTAACAACTTATCGATAAAAAAAAAAATAATATCGAATGAGAGTAATGTTTATGTAAAAAAAAAAGAAAGAAAAAAAGTTGTTATCATTGTCCTTGACTGTTATCGATTATCATGAAATTATTATCTTAACTTTATTATCTATGTTAGAAAAATGAATTATCAATAATTACCATGATCCCCCCAATAACCCCAATCAGCTGTTCTTCCAATGTGAAATCCTAAAAAAAAAAGAAAAAACACAAGAAAAATAGATAAACCAACAAATGAATAAATAATTACAAAGAGAACAAAATTTTCGTTTGTATGTGTGTGTAGTTTTTTTTTTTAGATTCTCTCTCTTTCTATCTAACAAATATAAAAGAAGATTACGAGATAATTCGAAATTTGATTGTATTGAAATGATTACACACACACATACATACACATATACATAGACAGATATTTACAATGATTGATTTACGGTGTTTAAATTGGAATTGCCATGCCCCTGGATCGAATTGATCAGGAAATGTTAAATATATCTTCAACGTAATCATTTATCTAATCGAATAGGTTTAATCAAATTTAACAGGACACCCGTGGTAATTGGTATGATTGCTATCATGTGGTATACTAATTAATTGATTATATGATTTAATGAAATTCATTTGAAATGAATTTCTATAAGGATTTTCGTGTTTTGTTTAATACGAAAAATATGATGGTTTATTAATTAAAACTCTAAAAAAATATATATTATATTTAGCCATTTATTTTCTATAAATTTTTTTAAGATACGCGGTTGTATATAAAAGTGTCTCAATTTTTTTTTGATCAGTAAATTTGTACGGTAATAAATTTAAATAAACCAAAAAAATTAATTATTATTTTGTTACGCGTTTTTATATTATGTTATTTTTATTGTTAATATATTGAATACGAGTGCTACGTTTTTATGGGATTTTTTTTTGCACAATATGCAAGCATATTTGAAACGTTGATATATTCCACTCGTCATGGTTCTTTTTTTTTCTACATTTGTTTAATTTTCTAACGGATAACGTTTATGTTGATAATCACAGATCAACGATCATTCTGTAAAAATTCATTTAAAAATAAATATCTATTTCTACGTAAAACGAGTAATGTGAGATTACGTAAAAAATAAAAAAAAAAACTTTCGATGTAATGATAAAAATAAATGAACTTCGTGGTATTTTTAAAAGAAATCAAATTTCCGTGCAACATAATTCTTTTAATTTTTTAATCTCAAAGGGTGTTAAGTGGCAAATATCATCATCGTATTAATATTTAACGAACAATAACTAAAACAAAATATATTATTCATTGAAGTAATTGAATCTACAACGTGTTAAAAAAATAAATCAACTTTGTTTCATTTAAAAAGAAATCAAATTTCTGTGCACACAACATGAAAAATAAAAAATATATATAATATATTTATTGATTGATAGTGCATAATTATTCAGTGAATTCTCTGTACAAGTATTTGAATCTACAACGTGTTAAAAAAATAAATCAACTTTGTTCATTTTAAAAAGAAATCAAATTTCTGTCTACAACATGAAAAAGAAATTATATATATTTATTGATTGATAGTGCATAATTATTCAATGAATTCTCTATACAAGTAATTGCATCACCAACGTTTTAAAAAGACAAATAAACCAACTTTGTTTCGTTTAAAAAGAAATCAAATTTCTGTGCCCAACATGAACAAAAAAATATATATATTTATTCATTGATAGTGCATAATTATTCAATGAATTCTCTGTACAAGCTGTCGAATCTACAACGTGTTAAAAAAAAAAATAAACCAACTTTGTTTCATTTAAAAAGAAATCAAATTTCTGTGCACAACATGAAAAAGAAAAAATAATTATATATTTATTCATTGATAGTGCATTTATTCAATGAACTCTGAGAACAAGTAATTGAATGTACAACGACAGGAAAGAGAATTGACCTCATTGACCGATCATTGGGCCTAAGCACAGATTCATTTGGCCAATCGCGGGAAAAATACATTAGACGTACGCATTTTTTTCGTTATACCATTGATACGGGATAATAATAATAATAATAATAATGAGAATAATAAGAGAGTAAAACGAGATAGAAGATTCCTAGAATTAAACGATTGATTACGATTAAGATTATCATCTATCCTGATTGAAGTACAATCGGATAACGTTAAATAAACGCCGGCGCTTTTGCAGATATAATAACACATTATTATTATAATTTAAGTTTCGAATATAGTTCAAACGAGTGCCAGCAGATTTTAATGAACATAATTCGCGCTTCCGCTTTTTATCATCGGGGCAAGATTTTATTATCTATAGTTATTTCTGATTCGTCATCTTTAGTTTCATCATCATTATCATTATCATCATTCGTCGTCGTAGTTTTCATAGTTTTTCGATGATATCGTATGAAAAATAAAAAAATGTGTATATATATATATATATTTTAATTAATTAATTAATTTATATTTTTATATATTATTCTATTTATGTATTATTTATTTGTTTATATTTATCTTTACTATTAGGTATCTACATTTATATATTATTTTATCTATCAGGTATTATATTTATATATTATTTTTATATCTTTGAATATTTATTCTGGTTATGTAACCATAGGTAATTTCCATCAATGTTTGAATAAACAAGTAAACAAATATATATATATATATATTTTTATATTTTATTATTTTATTTTTATATTATTTTATATATATATATTTTACTATTCTTTTATTATATATATATAATTTTATATTTTATTATTTTATTTTTATATTATTTTATATATATACTTTACTATTCTTTTATTTCTATATATATCGAATAATAATAATTGTACAATTTCTTTTTTTTTTTAGGGGTAGGAAGAAGGGGGAATACAACGAATAAGATTAACTTTCGTCATAGTTTTCGATGATCCGTAAGAAAAAAAAAAAAATAAAATAAATATATATAATATTCTTTTTCTTTAAAGAATAGAATTAATTTTTCTTCTCGTCCAATCGAAAAATTATTATCGAAAAGTATAATACTGTAAAGGGATTTATAATGGGTGTCCATTGGAAAAAGAAAAGAAAAGAATAGAAAAAGAAAATACAATAAAATAATCTAGTTAAACGAAGCCACCCCTAATCGGAATGATAGATAGATGAATAGATAGATAGTAAAAGAAAGAAAGAGAGAGAGAGAGAGAGAGAGAGAGAGAGAAATGAAAGTAATGGAAAAAGGATTGTCTTCGTAATCCTTATCCTATGTGTCCGACGAAAATTAAATAAAAAGAAAAAAAGAAACAATAAAATACAACCTCGTCGTTGATACGTGTCAATTGATAAAAAAAAAAAAGGAAACAACGAAGATATTATTACATTAATTAAACCAATTCGATTTTAATATATTACTTTCTAATATTTTCGTAAATTATTTAATTACCTGTTAAAATTACGAGTAACGTTGAACGAATCCACATTTTTCTTGTTTAAATAAAAATAATAAAAGACGTGGATGAGGGCGGGGAGGGGAGGGGGGTGGTACAAGAAAAAGAAAATAATTTTCAAGAAAGAAAAGAAAAAAAGTAGGACAAGATATGAATTATTAAATATTAATCGAATATATATATATAAATTAAAAAAAAAATTAATTTGTTTCTTTGAAAAAATCTCAATGAATATAACAATCAATAATAAATATTTGTTATATATAAATAAAAAATAATTTTTTCTTTTTTAACCAAATGTGTGGAACAACGCGACACGAAACGAAACAATGAAAGGTAGACACCTTTCAATGGTTTAATATATACACATGTGGATCAAACATATATACACACACATACACAGACATACATATACACGGGTGCAGGTATTTTAGCAGAGTAAAGCAAGTGTAATACGACTGGTTGTATACGCGACGTAAATCTGACTGAATAAAACCCTCGAGATTACGTTAGAGATCAGGAGGATGAGGTGGTGGAGGAATAGGAGGATGAGGAGGTGGTGGAGGAGGTGGAGGAGGTGGTCCCCGACCTATCGACGAGATTTAACGTATTCAACGTCGTCAAACTATGAGCCTGGATGAAGCCAAACGTTGGTGACGACCAATAGTGATAACACATCCTCCCTCATCCAATTGACCGGCTTTTTAACATCAAACTAACCGCTTGCTAACTAATTCTTATTATTCTTCTTATTCTTCCCCTTTTTTTTTATTCTTCATTTTTATTTTTCTATTTATTTTTCATTGTCTTTTAAATTTTTTCTAATTCTTAACTTTAATTAATCTAACAACAATTTGGTATTCGGTTCGATCAGAAAATTATTTAATATTCTACAATTTTTATTACAATTTTTGATCACACGTTTTTTAATTGTAAGTGCATAAATATGCAATTTCTTTTTCTTTTTCTTTTTGAATATTTTTTTTTCGATTCATTGAATGCAATCGATCATTAATTAGATGTGCAATTTTATTTTTATATCATCATTGTATTATTGTTGTAATATTAATATGGATTTATTTGTTGTTTTATTTATAAAAACATTTAATTTATTCTTTATTCTTTTTTTTATTTTTTATATTATATTGTGTCTATAATACTTATTAATTATTATTAATATTAATATAGATTTATTTTGTTCATTGTTTTATTCATAGACAAAATAATTTTCATTTAATTTATTCTTTTTTTTTATTATATATGGTCTATAATACTTATTAATTATTATTAATATTAATATGAATTTTTTTTTTATTTTGTTCATTGTTTTATTCTTATAAAAATTTTCATTTAATTTATTCTTTATTATTATATATATATATATATTGTCTATTATACTTGTTAATTATTAATAATATTATTATGAATATATTTTGTTCATTGTTTTATTCAGGGACAAAAAACTTTTCATTTAATTTATTCTTAATTATTATATATTATCTATTACACTTATTAATTATAATTATTATTTCTCGTGAAATTACACGAATGTGAAATAGATAAATTGATATTTTTGGGAATATTAGTCGAATATATGACATATTATATAAAGATTACAAAAAATTAAACAAACTTTTAACGATACCAAAAAGAAATTGACAAAAAAAAAATAACGTAAGAGGTTGTAAAACAATTAATCTTCCCTTTTTTGTTTTTTTTTTTATCTGTCCTCAATGAGAGATTATTCTTTTATTACACGTAAGATAAATATATATTACAATCTACACGTATCTCGTATAGATCATCAAACGATCATTTTTATTCTCTCGATTATTTCTTTTTTTGTTTATTTCGAAGAAATCAAATGATATTATTTGACAATGTAAACAAGTATTCGTGCTTATTTTAAAATTTTCGTATGTAAACATATTATACGATGATTAATATTCCTTTTGTTATTTATATTTTTAACAGAGAATTTATATAGATCAGTGAGAAACTGTATTTGGCAAGACGAAGAAGTATCTCGAGTGTAACTATTTCAAGTTTCATGCTAGGCCTATAAAGAAACCTGGTGAAACACTTATTATTCCTAAGATAGAACCACTAACATAAGTTCATGAAACTCGTCTGTTTTTCTCAAGTATTCTTGAATTAATGCCAGTAAGTAATCTGAACCAACGAATAAAACCAATATCATTTTTTTTTTCATCTTTTATAATCGTGTGTTATTTTTAAAATTATAATCCATTGAAAAAAAGAAAAAAGTATGATAAATCGAACAGATACGAAATAAACGAATAAAAAGATAACAATCTAAAGTCATTCATAAATATTTATCTACACATATTATTTTTTATTAATTCATTCATAATGTAAAAGAGAAAGAGAAAAAAACAAATGATTGTTTAAAAAGATACGAATATAATAAAGTAATATAAAATTATATATAGATTTCTTGTGTTTCCTTTTTTAAGATATAATAAAAAAAGAAATAACTAATCTCATCAAAAGAAAAAGAAAAAATACTACTAATGGTTAAGATAAAAAATTAAAAAATAAGGAATAGGAAACATGTGTACATAGGTTAAAGGTTTTAAGATTAAAGTAGAAAAAAACCATAGAATATAGAGACACCGTGTATACGTATTAAAATACGTATAAATATATTCGAAGAAAAGACAAAAAAAAAAGAATAAAAAAGATATTAACGATCGAGATAAAAAAAAATGATAGAAAATGTGTATACATAATTCAAAGATTTTAAATTTAAAAAAGAAGAAGAAGAAGAAAAATGTGATAGAGATAATAAAATAGAGTCACCGTATATATATCATAGTATATAATATGTATAAGAAAAAGATGAAAAGATATAGGAAAGAGAAACATAAACGAAGAAGAAGAAGAAGAAGAAGAGGAAGAAACACGTTCCGAACGAAAATAGAAATTCGGTTGAGTCAAATTTCGTTGTTAGTGTCAGCCAGGGTATAGTTCCATGTGGTTTGTTAAACGATAGTGTATCTCTCATAGAATTTTTCTAAAATATATATCAAATCAAATCAAACAAAACAAAAAAAAAATGGTACGTCCAGTATTAAGATCGTCATTGAGAAGTCGGGATTCATCGTCAACGTCAACTGGTGGACCAGATGCACGTGAAAGAATAAAAGATTGTTGTCGTAAGTTGGTAGCATTTATGTGTACGCAAGTTGGCGTGGGTGGTCTCGTTGTTGGATACGCTATAGTCGGTGCATTTGGTTTTATAATGATCGAAAAACAAAATGTTATTATTGATCCCGATTGTTCGCGTAATATTATACAAAAACAATATGCCGATGTATTATGGTATAAAACGGCGGGCGATCAAACCGTTAATATATTCAATCGTACAACATTTTTCATCGTGTCCAATTCTATTTTAATAGAATTGCAAAATAATTTTACTGCCGCATATTTGAGAAAAAGTTGTAACATCGGTATGACCTCATCTGAACAATGGTCATTTCCAGCAGCACTTATGTTTTGTTTATCAATATTTACCATGATAGGATATGGTAATTTGGTACCGAGAACACCATGGGGTAAAGGTGCTACTGTGATGTATGCTGTATTGGGTATACCATTATACGTATTGTACTTTCTCAATATGGGCAAAATATTGGCGCAAACGTTCAGATGGCTTTATACGAATTTACATCAGTGTACTGGACAAAGGAAACCTGGTCAAAGGATTACAGTACCATCCACCGCTTGTTTATGGGTCATATTCGGATACGTTCTTGTTGGTTCAATCATGTTCGCACAATGGGAAGGTTGGGATCTTCTTGACAGTACTTATTTTTGCGTTACATCATTATGTAAAATTGGTATGGGTGATTTTATACCTGGATGGACACTCGGTGAATCTACCGAAAGCAGTCATACCAAATTGGTCATCAATTTCGTTTATCTTTTACTTGGAATGGGATTAATAGCGATGTGTTATAATCTCATGAAAGAGGATGTTTATGTTAAAGCGAGGGAACTCAAGGAACAACTCGATCACGCGATGGATGTTGCCCATCGTCGAATGATTACCTGTTGCCGATCGAAAACATTCGTCTGAAATATTTTCTTCTTCTTCTTTTTTTTTAAAAAAGAAACTCACCCAGTTATACCTACTCACCACCATTCCTCGTCAAATGAAAACTTTTCGCGTGGATTGTATTTTTTTCCTTTTTCTTTTTTCTTCTTCTGGATAGGAATTTACTCATTTAAGAATAAATGCCCAACATTTTAATCAAAACATATTCTAATTTGGGAAACATATGTGCCACGAGATGTAAATTGTTTAACGGTAAACACAGGAAGCTTATATATATATAAGGAGAACGATCGAAAGTTTTATAAATATGGCTACGATATATACAATGAGAGAATTATTTTTATTGCCACCAGAGTGCGCGTCGATTTGATTGATCTGATTTTTTAATATATGGGAAAAAAAAAAGACTAACCTTTAATTTAGGAAACAAAAATTGATAATAATAATAGTCGACGAAGTAAATAACAATATTATAAATTAGTGAAGATAATGTGGAATTATTTGTTATTATATCGCAAAGATTTAAGAAAAAATAATAATAGCATGAAGAAAATATCGATTAATCATTTTTTATATATTTGTACAAAAATTGTGAGAATGGAATCAATTTATTTTTAATTCAATTACTATAAAAATGGAATAATACTGTATGTAAAATGTAATTGCCAGTTACCTTAAACAGTAAACCACAAAATCAACAATATAACTTAACCTGTTGAGCTGTAAGAAAATTAATTCTAATCCTTTATATTAATCCTTAATTAAATTAATGCTTCTCGTGATTAAAACAAAAATATCAAAGAGAGAACTATTTGTGTCATTTGTTTATTTATAAAATCACACGTATTTAAATCTGAACTTCTGAACACGAGCGCCGCCATCGTGGAGGATTATCGTACTCGGTATTAAATTATATTTTCAACAATACAAATTTGACGAAAACCTCGATCATCCTTCGTAGGAACGCTGGCAAGGAACCTTAACAGAAAAAAACAATGAATAAGTGTTTTGCATTGCACATATTTTTGTTCAATCAAAATCCACAATTGCTTACTTTATAAATTATTTATTTCATTAGTTATTAATAATTGATAAAACAAAAACGTTTTTTCTCATTTCTAAGCAAATCAATGAAGTATCCTATTGTTTTTTGTTTTCAATTAATTGCTGACTTATTGTTTGTCTGTTTTTCCCCGGTCTTTCTAGTTTCAATACGACATCGGTTTTTTTTTATTCTAGTAAATCTTTTTCCTGTACCTGTTCTAAGACAATCGTTCCTAAAGAGTAAAATCCTTTGATTAATAATTAAAACAAAATATCTCTATTAGATTTCAAATTGTTGTTTATTTTAAAATGTATATAGAATTTAATTACACATTCATTTTGTGTACACTATTTGCTATTAAAAGTTACTAGGAAATAAGTAACTTTCAAATATATTGAAATTCTAGTAACATAGCTAAGCCGATATCGGTAATAGTAGTGCACTACCTTTATCTTATCAGAAGTAAAAAATCAATAAGTGCTTGATTCATTTTCGCAGTTTCTTAACTTCAGTACCTCTAAAGGTAAGACAAATAAAAACTCGGTAAGTAAAACAAATTAGGATCTTTATTAGTAAAACAAATAAATCTCGGTCGGAGAAACAGTTGGAATCCAAGTTAGTAAAAAAGATTATTTTGGTCAGCAAAACAGAATTATCTCAGTCGGTAAACAAAATTATCTCAGTAGGTAAAACAGTTTTAAACCTCTGTCGGTAAGACAGATTTTTTTCGGTTGCTAAGACAGTTTCAGAGCTCAGTCAGTATAACAGATTATTCTCGTTTTTATATAACAGTTTTAAAACTCGGTCGGTAAGACAGTTTTAAACTCTGTCGGTAAGACAGATTATTCTCTGTCGGTACAGCAGTTTTAAACTCTGTTGGTAAATCAGTTTTAAACCTCTGTCGGTATTACAGAGTATCGAAAATTTAAAATTTACGATATAAGATTTATTAGAATAAAAAAGGAACCGATATGATATTGGAGCTTGATATTTTTTGCAATCATCAAGTTATATTTTATTTTCGACGATTATCATTAGAGTTATTATTAAATTTATCTGTAGAGTTATCATCTGATTTATTATATATCGATATTATAGATTTTTATTTAGTCGCGATCACACTTACGTTATAAAAGCTTATCTTCCTTACCATTATCACTCGATAACTCAACTTTTATGGAGTAAATAAAATGAAATTAATTCTAAATTATTAATGTGTGTGTGTGTGTGTGAATTAATAAAAACAAAGAATATACTCTTATTCTAAGACAATAAATACCTATAAAAAATGAATTCAACTATTTAATAAATTAATTGATATAATATTATTGATATTTTATTATCGTATATAGAAAAGATAATAAGAATAATTGAGAATAATGAAAAATCGTAATTAAACGTGATAAATAAAAATGATCGCGTTAGTTTTCATAATGGAAATAGTAAATTTCATGTATGTTTAATTAATTTCGAATAGTTCGACGACATTAAATATTTTCTTGCGTTTTCGGTTAAATCGCGACGACATTTCCTAGACGTTTGGCATCGTTGTTGAATTTTTAAAAGGTTGTGGAGCAGTGTTTTTCGAAGTTTTTCTGGGGCAATTTGTTCGGTCCGGTTTTCTTCACTTGGCACCTGAACACACAACCGGACTTGCAGTTCTCGACGATTTGTCGAATCACTGCAGAAACTACACTTCCCTCGAGCACTATTGTCGATTTCACGTAGCTGCGAGGATTCGTACGTGCGAACCGCAGAAAAAGATCTCCCACGACGCGTTTTTTTTCCAAGATAAACGAAAATAAATAAAAATAAGAAGAAGAAAAGGGACGACAATTTTATAGAAACTTAACTTTACGAAAAAAAACCTTCTATACGAAGATATACGAAAGATTGAAAAGTTAAATACAATGTATACGTAATAAAATTATAGACAAAAAAACAAACTGAATCAACCGTGTGTTAATATTTGTTATTTAATCTTTATATTTTTCTAACTACTATTTATAAAACAAACGTAGTTTAAAAATATAATCATAATTACTCTTTGAAATGCGATAATTAAATTAAAATATAATATATTCATATAAATAAATATAATTATTAAATGAAAATTAATATTAGATTAAATATACACAAACGACAAATAACAAAAAAAATCTTATTACCAAATAATATAATGATAAATATAATCGATAAATTTGTAAAACAATTTTATTATATAATAATACAACTTACACATTCTAACGTTCACATTTCTAAGCATTCTTTTTTAAAAACACACACACACAAATATAATATTCGATTAATAATAGAAATGTAATTATCTTCTTTCTACACTCGTATTACTTTCGGATGGATACTTGTTAGAAAGTTATCCCCTATTTGCGGTTACGTTCTTGAACTAGCATGAGTTAGCCATTAATTTCAAATCCGACATGGTTCGGTTGTTCGTGTACCTAACGTTTCACCCTACCTGGCACAACTCGACTTTCAGTTTTGATCGAATTATCCCAATAGAATTTTCCCATCTATCCTACGACGATCAATCGGCTTGCTTTTATCTCTTTCTCGAACACATGGAAAGAAAAAAAAAAGAACCTTTGTACGATTATTATTCCATTTATTATCGATCTCACGAAAAGAATTGTGAATGCAATTAAAAAGGACGAGAACAAAAGGGGGGTGGTGGGTGGAGGGAGGGAGGAGGGGGAAAGAAAAAAGAAAAAAAAAATGATCGAAGTGTCTCTCTCTCTCCTTCCAACGAATTTTTTTTTTCTTCCTAATAATTAAATATTTAATAGAAAAAAATTTCTTTGTGTTGTTTTATCGTACGATATTATTCATGGGGAATGCTTTTTATTTTTTTTTATTTTTTTCATGTTTGATAGGATTCTAATCATTTTTTTTTTTATTTTAATTCTACAGGTTTGTAATGGTTCGTTGAAACGCATATATATTTGTGCAATCTAATTATTTGTTTCAAAGAAAACTTACGTGTATTTTTATATAACAGTTTACTTTGGATTGTAAAATACATTTTTAATGGTTTAGAAAAAATATTTATGGGTTTGGGTTGAATAGTTTTATGATTCATAAGTGTTTCTTCAATTTTCTTCTATTCTTTTTTCTAGTTTTTGTTTTTTTTTAAACATACGAACAAATATCATTCAAATTGATAAATTATTTCATTGATATTACTATATAAATTATAAAAATTTCTTTTAAATGTAATATTAAATCATTTATTACTAAAATTTATTTCATTTTCAATTTATATCAGTGTTTATATTATAATTTGTTAATAAGATTAATTAATCTCAAAACACTAACGAATTTATTTATCAATTAAACGATTTAAACGTAAATAAATGAAAAATACAAATTATTGAAATAACGAAATTGTGTTAATCGTTCATTATTTATTTAAAAAAGAAACAATTTCTAGGTATTTATTTAAACATTTTTATATTTCATTAATTTTCAATAGAATTTTATTTTTAAAAATTACCTAAGCCTATTCTCACATTCGCAATATTCTTAATGTTATTTATACGAAAAAAGGGTGAAAAGGGTTGAAAGGGTTTGGCAAGGATAAGTCTGATCAAAGAAAGAAAGAAATGGAGAATGGAAAAAGAGTAAAATAAGAATAGACGAGGAAGATGAGTAGAGAGGGGTTAGAGGTGAAACAAAATTTATCTCGATTAAACTTGGAAACTTTAGTTGAAGTTTTTTCTTTACTGAGTTTCTTCCATCTAATGGGAGTTTTCAGGAATGGAAGAACCTCCTCGTCTTCGTGCCATATATTAAGGACCGATTTCTATCTTCGTGAAATATTAAGTTTCAAGAATGGAGAGAAAGAAATACTCTGTAGGATTCGTTGAAACTAAAAAAAAAAAATAATTCAGTTGCTGGACCGACTGTGAATGATCTGACAATTCGAATCAACGATTTTATTTTCCTTTTCTATTTTTTTTACTCAAAAATTTCAAAATTCTTTGAATAATCATGTTACTTCCTGTGACGTCATATTATCCTGTTAGAAAATTGATTTTTCGACAAAAGTTGAACCAATGTTCTCAAAAATGTGAATACGTAACAAGATTGCATGAGATACGAACAAGTAATACGATTATATTCTTTAGTATTTTTTTTATTTGAAATATCTGTATTTTTTAGAAGACAAAAAAAAATAGAATAAATATTTTTATAGCTGGTGTAGAAAATATATATCTATTAGACGAAATCGTCATTTTTTTTAGATTTCTTTTTTTCATATTCTTTATATTATTTTCAATTATTCGTTAAAACTATTACCACGTATACGTGTATAATTAAGAATGATTTATTTATATTTTTATTATTAAATTATTATATATAATATTATTATTATTTTTATTTTATATATCTTATAATAGTTGTCTCTAAAAAAAAACTTATGTTATATCAAGAATGTTTTAAATATTTTTGAAGTTATACTTCTTTTGGCGCGTTTTGAAAAGTGAAGTTAGATGCGACCGAAAAATCAACACCACGAAGTTGTCGATATTTACGATACGCGGGAAAATTGAAGTTATTTTTGAGGTTATATTCGTTTTGATACACTAAAAAAGTATAACTTCTTACATGCGTACATAAGTACACACACCAGTTTATTTTTATACCTATTTCTTTATTTATTATTATTATTATTATTTATTATTATTATTTATATCCATTTTTCTTTATTAAAATTTATACAAAACTATACTATTAAATAATAATTATAATATATACGATCAAAAAAGAAAGAGAAGGATAGAAAAAAATAAAATAAAAGAAAAGAATAGAAGATTAAATACAAAATACAAAATATTTTAATAATTATACGACGAGATATTCGAAAAACAAAAAAGAAATACTTCAACTTATTTCTTCACGCGATATTTTTCTTAATCCACCCCTCTTTCCCCAAAAAGATTATTTTCACTCTTTCTTTCCTTCTTTCTTTCTTTCTTTTTCAGAAAAAAAAAAATATCTTTCTTTCTCGAACATCTTGCACGACAAATTATATTACATCGTAGGCAATATATTTTTCCTCATCGTAACTCGGTTCGCGAGGATCAAGTTGATGTTGGTGAAGCAGTAGTGGGTGGTATGGGAAAGGCAAAAGGGGTGAGTTTACGGTGAAGGGTAGGAGGAAGGATTGCATGGAAGGAATAGGAGATCGATAACAGTCAAAAGTTTTTATCTGGAAAACTAGATATCAGAAAGGAAGAAGAAGGTGTAAGATAAAAAAAAAAAAAAAAAAGAAAAAAGGGTACGACGTGAGGGAGGGGTGGGGATGGGGATGGGGGGGATTCGGAAAATACGTGAGAATTTTTCGTGCGAGCAAGTAATGCCATAGCACGTGCAACTAAGCAGAAAGGGCGGATGACTGGGGTGGTGGTGGGAGAGGTAAAGGGGGACAGGGGGAGGGTTTGAGAAGCATCGAATGACGGTATAAGCATTTTCTCCATTTTACAAATACTTTTCACTCTCTCTCTCTCACCCATTCTCTCTCTCTTTCTCTCTTTCTCTTTTTTATTTTTTATTTTTTTTTTTTCTATCTCTTTCTCTTTCCGTTCAACTTCCTATTTTTTCTCTCTTGTCACTTCATTTAACGCATCAAACGCATTCGGAATTTTTCGATGCATGCATGAGAGAGAAAGAGAGAGTGAGAGAGAGTGAGAGAGAGATTGAAACTCCTATCTCGTTATTTTCATTTTTAGATTTCTTTTTTTATTTTTTATTTTTATTATAGTCTATCCTTTTTTTTTCCTGGAATAATGAAAAATAACGAGAAATTGTTTTACTTTTTTTTTTGTCTTGCTTTTTCTTGCTTTTTCTTTTTTTTTTATTATTCATTTCGTATAGTAGCTTATATACATGGTAAAACTGGATGTAATGTAGATAGTATATATAACCAGTATAGAAAAAGATAGGATTTATCTATTAACTATGGTACTACGCGTTCAAAAAGGAGATTCGTGTAGTTTTTGATAGAGGTCCTTGCGAAATTCGGTTTTTTTTTTTTTTTGTTAAGCCATTTCATTTTTATACCCCTCAACTCTCTCCTCACCACACCCCAGACCGGTTTTCATCTCGAAATATGAGACCATGAGCGAACGGGGGTATTTTTTTTTTTCTTTTACTTCAAAAGATCCTACCGTTTGATATTATAGATAAAATAGTATTCTTTTTCTGTTTTCCTTTTTTTTCTTTTTATCATATACTTTTACTCTCTTTGGTCAGTGTATTTTGTAATAAGTATAATATGAATAATATATTTGATTTACTATTTGTGTGTGTGTGTGGTTTTGCTTTTTTTGATGTATCAATAGATTATTCAATATATTTTATTATTTGTGTGTGTGTGTATGGATATTTTAATACTATTATATTTATTATATTATTTGTGTATTGGTATATTTAATACTATTAATATTGTTCTTTTTTGGTTGCCACTTTAAAAACTTCCACATCTTATTGTTTCTCTATTTATATAGCAAAGATTGATTATTCGTTAAATGAATAATTTTGATTATTATTAGATGGTCAATATTTATATTAGAAATATTAATCAGGATCGTATATTAATATAAAGGAACATACTGTGATTTTAATACAAGTATTTAATCATTTATTTAAAATATTGATAAAGAATGAATAAAAATAGGAATCAAATAGAAATAAGAAGATTCTATA